>BQNB010046890.1:4139-41126 GCA_026074375.1 Tanacetum coccineum | reverse complement strand
TATCTTGTGAGTGTATAAAGACTTAGTGAAGTCTTAGGTTGGTTCTAGCTAAGCTTAGGACTAGACATCTAGCTTAGTGTTAGAAAAGAAAGTAAGCGATGTGTAAACTATTTTCTTCGCCTAAAGGGAGCTTGTTGACATAGTGAAATCTCGAGGAGTGGAGTAGGGCGAAGAGGTGCTTCGTAGCCGAACCACTATAAATCTTGGTGTCTTGGTTTGATCGTTTTTTTCCTTATTTATTTATATTGTTATTGTTTATTTAGTTTATTACATTAGATAGTTTACTTGTGATTCATATTGTTGGTTGATTGATATACAACTCGAATCAAACCATTTTATAAGCAAAGTTTTAAAATGGATAATTAATCGATAAACTATTCAACCCCCACCCCTTCTAGTTTCCTACAAATGGCACAATGGAACAACAAGTAGGAATATTAGAAGCAGTAGTAGCAATGATGGACTAGCTGCTTTGGTAAATAGGTTGGACAACCTGGGATGAGACATGAAGAAGCTAAAGGAAAGTGTTCATGCAATCCTAGTTGGATACCAAATTTGCGAAGGACCTCACGTCGACAAGGATTGTCCCCTCAACGAGGAAGTTAAACAAGTTGAAGAGGTCATGTATAGGAAATTTGGATGAACAACGCCTTTTAATAGGAGCAATGGAGAAAATTTTCACGTAGGACCACCCGGATACTACACTAAGACTGATAACCGTCCACCATATGGTGAAAGGAGGCAAGGCTTAGAAGAACTATTAGGTAAGCATCAAGAGGAATCTGCTTGAAGAAGTACTGAAATGGAGGTATGGATTAAAAAGCTTCAAGAAAATGCCAATATTAACACTAGGAACCAAAACGCCTCACTTAAAAACCTAGAAACCCAGATCGAGCAATTAACCGAAGAACTCCGTTCCAAGAAGGAAAAATATGAACAAGCAAAGGCAGTATTTGTTGAACATGAGGGACCCAGCTCTCCTAAGAAACTTAAGAATCTCCACGGAATATCCTTCCTATCTGACTCTCAAGAAGAAAACACCAATGATCAACTACCTATGAAGGAATCTAATCCAGGACATTTTACGCTTCCCTGCACCATTGGTAACTTTAACTTTATGCTATGGCAGATTTAGGAGCTAGTGTAAATGTTCTACCTAGGAATATTTTTGAGTATTTGGAATTAACAAACCTTAGTGAAACCAAGATGCTAGTGGAAATGGCAGATATGAGAAAAAAAAGCACCACTTGGGATAGTTAGAAACATACTCATAAAAATTGATAATTTCCTGTTCCCATCCGACTTTGTAATTCTAGATCAAACCCCCAATTCAACTGTCATTTTAGGAAGACCCTTTTTGGCCACCGTTCATTCCCAGATTAGTGTTTTTGAAAAAGAAATATCAGTAGGGATAGGTGATGAAAGGGTAACGTTTAACATAAATAAGAATGACCCTAATTTCGCCCCTACTGGGGGAATCTTTATGTTAAACTCAATTAACCCTGATGAACCAATCACTAAAACATTGAAGATAAGTGATGACTCTACTACAACACATTTTTGTAAACCTATTATACAAGAATGTGATAAGGACTTTAAGGCTTGGCCATCCTATAGCCCATTCAGGAACAAATGTGATTGGGGGCATGAAATTTATAGAATCAATGAGCTTGGTAAAACAAAATATTGGTTTTTTCCTAATAACAACGAAAGGAAGGAAATGAAAGGAGGTGGAGTATTGTTTTTAAACTTTTTAATGATAAGATATGGTAGCTGTCAGGTAAAGGATTCTGTTTAGAGTGAGAGGTATTCGGAATGGTGTAATAAAAATTCTCATGATGAGAAACCTAGGCCTAGAGATTACACTTTTAAAGAATGGGTAAAGCTTAAGAATGGACACCTAAACATAAGTAGATCAGTTAGGAAAGATTTATGTAGATTATGGGTGATTGATCAGTTTACTGAGGCATTAGATCCTGATAAAGACCATTTAGAGAGATGTTTAGATGAATACAATTGGGTATTCCATAAAGAAATAGAACAACTTACCGATGAATACGAAATAAAATTTGGAGAAAAAGGGCAAGTTCTTGAAGAAATATGGACAAAATGTAAAAGAACTCGATGTAAGAATAAAGATTGGTGGTATGATTACTAGTATGAGGATGAAGAAAAAAATGGAATTAGGGAGTGAAGATTACAATCCACCAATGGTGCATACAGAAACATTTAAAGTAACAAAATATAAGTTCGACAACGGGTGTAGCTTTATGTGTTAGTGGGGAGAATAATGAAACCCTGTCCATAGGAAGGAAAATGGATCAAGGTTTAGGAAAATGATAATGGAGGAAATGGAAGAAGTCCTCGGGAATGACAGAGAGGACTCTAACAAAGTAACATAGAAGGAGCATGAGTCTAAATTAAAGACTCGTTAATAAACAAAAGTGTTTGTCGGGATACAACCCGTCCTTTATTTAATGAAATTTCCTCTTTGTATTAGTTGGTTTGCATGTTTCATACTTTGTTTTGCAGAATCTAGAAGCTAGGAGGCAATTATAGAGACCGGCTCGACTCATAATCATGTGGTAACCTTGCTGAATCTACAGCAGTTATGGCGTAACGAATTCAGTTTACGCCGTAACCACTGCAGTTACGACGTAAACCATTTCATGGTTACGCCGTAACACCTTAAAACTTAAAAATTTTACCACTTGATTATGACGTAACCATCTGAGTTACGCCGTAACCTCCTTTTGAATCCTTAAAAATTTAAGTTTTAAACATGTCTAAACCTTGTATACGTAAATGGACTTTGTGGGTATGTTCTCTGGAGGCCCTCACGATACTAAACTCGTCCACTTGGGCCACCAAGTGGTTTAAAAGGCTTGTTGCATATGCTAAATGCAACCGTGATTCCTACAAAAGTAAGTTAGGTTTGTATTTCCTGTACACTTCATAATTCTTGTAGAGAGATTTTATGCTTTAGTTTGTTTTGTGATCACAGTGGATAAAGAGCTTGCGAGAAGACGGAAAGAATCTAAAGATTTCTGCTAAATTTCAAATTTCAAAGCAATGCTCAGGGAGTTTGTTGTCTTAATTCTACTCTTTACTTTTTATTTCATTTCTTTAATGTACAATAGGGACATTATACAAATCAAGTGGGGGGATGGGAGTAGAATTAATACTTGACGTATATTTTGGCCTTCGATTTTCTAGTTTTCTTTGAAAATTATGCCAATTTTAAAATTTTTGACAAATATTTTTAAATAACTAGAATTAATCATTGCCAAATGCACATTACCCTTTATTACTACTTGGTAAGATTTAAGCCTAATATTCTATTTCTATCATATTATTTAAAAATCTACCAAAATATTAAGTGTGTCGTTTTTTTTTTTTTTTTTTTTTTTTTTTTTTGTATTGTTAGACTTTAGAAGTTTTTTTTTTTTTTATCTTGGCCTGTACATCATTTCGGACTAATTGATTAGCAGGAATAAGATAGTTCCAAGAAGGCAACCACTTAGGAAATCACCCTAAATAGCCTAGAATGGTGTGTGTTTATCGACTTGTTACACTGACTTGTCGACCTCCCCATGAAAACCCTTATGTTGCACTCATTATTTGTGCAAGATACCCCTAGATCACCTTGTTGAGCCAATCTACGTATCTTTTTCGTTATTAATCTGTTTTTCGAGTTTCTTACCTTTTTGGAATCGTCATGAGACATACTATTTTATAAAAATATAAAAAGTATACCTTATTTTTCGAACCAAAACAGAAAGTTTGGAGGTTTGTGTTAAAAACATGTTTTAAACTTGATTTTGTACTTTTTAGATTAACCATCTTGTAACAAATCCATTACACCACTCATTATCACATGCATTACATTCCTAAGGTCCCTAAGTCCATCATTTGTCCAAATGTTCAAGATCACAAGTTCTTAACAAGTCATTTACAACACTATTACTTGTAACTTATTAAGTAAACTTTAAAAACCCTAATTTGTATATACACTTATTATACTTAAACCAACATGGTATAATACTTATATATCCATTTTAACATGATATTACCAATATCATATCATATGTAAAAGTGTACAAATCCATAATCACAAGTAAAAATCCTTTTTACATGTTCAAAAGTGTCCTAATGGTGATTTTGCTATATAAAACTAACATATGCATAAAATGATAAATGTAAATTCATAAAAGGTTTTAGATAACCTTAGTGTGATGTAAGGTAGTAGACCACAATATCTAAACCCTTGTTTAGATGAAAAACCAAAGCTTACAAGCTTAGAAAACCCTAATTCCAATAGAATCCCTAATCTTGCTTTTCTTGCTTCAATACTTGTAAACCTTTAACCAACCCTTGCAAACAACTTAAGACATCTTAGATATGATGTAGGTATGTGTGTATGGACTTGGAAAATCAAGCTATGAATTATATAAAAAGGGTGTTTGATGCCGTGGGTTTATAAGGCAAAAGAGGAGAGAAATTTTGATTTTTTTGTTAAGTGTTGAAGTGTATGAGTTATCTTACTAGTATACAAGACTTATATGCATACTAGTAAAAAAGGTGTATAGGAAGTCTTTGAGACAAGATGAGTAAATCTAGAGAAGTCTTTGGTCAAGGTAAGGTCCTTACTTGTAAAAGTCTCATGGTTTAATTAGATGTTGTATGTACAATGCAAGTTGCAAGATTTTTGTCGTATTTATTTGTACCTCTTGCTACAAATCCGGCCACAGATGCATATGTATGATAATATTTAGTAAATTTTAGGTATTGGGTACAATTGTGGGTATTTGTTGAAGCGTAGAAAAGTTTTGGTGGATCCGGGTATGCCTAAACGTAATTTTATCGCGAAACGCAAACAATTTACGCAACTAATAAAATAAAATGAACAAAGTTAATAATTATCCTCAAAATAATTACTTAACACTTGCTTGATGTAAACATTTAATTGTTTGATGCCCGTTTACATTGAACGATAATTTTTAGCTTACGCGATTTAACTTAACGATTTCGATTAAAAGCAAACGCGTACAATACCAAAAATACATAGTGAATTTATTGACGACGTCAATGACCCTAAAACAAGGGGTGTTATATGCAACTTCGGTGTTGTTTGGGCGTAGGCTAAGAGTCTGGGATAGCTCTCCATATTGCAATTTATATATCTAGAATCATAGGATCACAAATATTGACCTATCTTTGCCTTTAAATTAGTGAGCTTAGTTGAGCCATAAGGTGACCTTGGTATCAACGAGTACATTCTTATTCCATTGGTAAAGACTCGAACAGTGGATTACTAGTATATAAATCGTCGTTAAGTAGTAAGTGGGTAAAGTCTCTATGAGCTAGGGTTTAGTAAGAGCACCATTACTTAGATCCTAAGATAGATTATAATCAACATAAGGAAGCTTTATGCGGATGCGTCTAATTGTGACAGAATTAGCGTGTATAGGTCTTAGGAAGAAGTACCGCCTAAGTCTAGGAATGATATGCCATTCGAGATAAGACAATCATTGCACTAAATAAACAAACCTGCGTTTTATCGAATTATTCATGGTTGATACGTTTTCCTTACATTAGTTCTCGACCACTTCTTTATCGTTTGTTTGTCTTCTTGTGTGTGTTTATTGCTTTACTTGTCATCAAAACCTTAGGTTAGATACCTAAACCTGTGCCACTTTCTCAGGCTGAACCCCCCTTATTATTAGATTAGGTCTAACTTAGGTCTTGCATAAATTAGATTAATTTTGTACTAACATAGATAACTAAAATACTGATAGAACTATGAATTAACGCTCTTGCTCTTAGTGATCGACACCCTACTTACCAACGAAGCTACATCTCAACCGGGTACACTGCCCGTGAAAGTGTTGTTTTTAGGTATAGTCGGCATAAAATAAATAGTGAAACTTGATACATAAAATACATACGCACAACGACACATTAAGTTTTTGGCGCCGTTGCCGGAGAGTGAAGTCGTTTAATTCTTATTTTGTTAGTTTTTTTACTTTAGTGTAGCTTAGATTAATTTGCATATTTGTGTGATTGTTTTTGTGTGTTTGATTTTTGCATTGTATATTTTGCATATTGTGCGTTTGTATGTTTTCTACATTAGTCTACTATAACTTTCTAAGTCGAATACTCAATACTGCGTATTCAATTTATTGGATACGACGTATAAATTTTTTCAAACCAATACAGCGTATTCGACTCTATCATAAATACGGCGTATTCAATTAACTGAATACAACATATTAAGCTATTTGACAATTTTCTTTCCAAGCGAATTTATTACAGGTTAAAAATAGACGTTTCGAACATTACTATGGAGGAGTAAATCAGGCTTGAGGAAGAAAAATCTTGTAGGCGTGGTAAGGTGTATAACTAGGAAACTGCTACGTATGGTAAGATCTGGGATAATGAAGACGTTCACGACCTCGGATCTGTTGAAACTAATTTCCCAGCTATAGTCTTTAACGACACGTTAACATCTGAAGCAACACTCTCGTGTGAGCCTACGGTAAGTTCTTTTAACAACAATAAAATTGACTTTAGAATATCGTTTGACGAATCCGGCGATGAAGATTACACGGTAATTTATGACAAAAATTCATTTTCCTATAAAATAATTTCTGTCAACGATTTGAAAACAGATTTAGAAAATGATAATGATAAAGTCAATATGCCTTCATTTTCGTCACCCGAGCCTACGGACAGTTGTATTGATGATTTAGATTTCTTTAAAGATTTTGAGAATGAGTTTCCAGCCATTGTTTACAATGATGCTCTTACTTCTAAATTAGATTTCTTAACTGAACCTGCTGTAAGTCCTCAACATATCGATGAATTTAATTTGAAAGATGAAACATCATTGTCCGAATGTGATGAAGAGGAACAAAATGTTTTAAACTTTAATGATCTATTTCCTTTTAACGTAAATTATCCCAATGATTCAAAATCGGATAAGGACAATGATGATGATAAAGTCGATATTGAACACTCTTTGGGGAATTTATTTGTCAAACCGTTACCTGATGTAATAAATACTGATGTTGGTGCATATGCACATAGGTCAAATGAGCTTTTGGAAACAAGTCATGATATATCTAATAAATTTTTCAAAACTGAAACTTTTATCAAGGGATTAAATTTTAATATCATGACTTGGAATCATCTTAACAAAGGAATGTCATTCATTTTCTTAATCAAGAATTTGTATGTGCCATTTAGCATCCCGTTCGACCCCAAATTTTTTTATAAGGATGGGATTAAATTGGGGTAAGTCTAACTTAAAGACTTTTCTGTAAACAAAAGCGCTTGCTGGGAGACAACCCAGAATGTATTTTCAATTTTTATCGAGTCTGTTTTCCCAGACTGTCTTATACGGCGTATCCAAACCTCATGGATACGGCGTATTGACTATCTGGACGTTATCCAGTCATTATTTTTAGCACAGTCTACACGACATATTTATTAAATGAATACAACGTATACATGTATCAATACGGCGTATCCTAGGTAATGGATACGGCGTATCGACTTCCTGTACAGTTTTTAGGTGTTTATTTCGAGTCTAGCCAACGAATACACGGAGATAGAAATTGCATTTGTTTTCTGAGAATTTATACAGGACCTTGGAAGCAAAGAAATATCGACGAATATTGGTGGAGAATTTACAAATTTGGAGATCTTGAAGTGTTGGAGTCTTGAAACTTCAAGGCGGCTGTTCAACATAAAATCTTGCTCAATTATACTCAACATGGAGAATCTACCGAGCAAATATCAGGGGAGTTTCTCATTCTAATTCTTTTTAATTCCCGTATTAAATGTTTAATCTATACAACGAGGACGTTGTATAATTCAAGTGGGGGATGGAATTAGAATGTTTACTTATCCTAATTTTCACACTAAAATGCTTAAATTATGCTCAAATTTTAAAAAAATTTCAAGCATACTTTTGTGAAATTACATGTTACATAACCCGCACACAATAACCCTTATTAGATATTGTGAGAATTTAACCTTATCCGTTTCTAAATGTTTTTCCCAAATTCTATAAAATATGAGTGTGCCGGTGATGTAGTAGACTTTAGAACTTGGCTTGGTATATCTATTCGAGACCGCAATAATGAGTACTATGGATTTAGATGGAGTAACTTGTTTAAATTGGTAAATTTTAGGATTACACCCAAATCGCCTTTACATGTTGCTTATTAACTAACTACACTGGTTAGTTAACCCCCATTTAAACACTTTGTTTACTCTCATTTTAAGAGTAAGATACCCCTAGAACAACCCGTAGAGCCAATCCTTTAGGAACTACACCAATTATTTGTTTTGTTACACCTTTACACCTTAGCCTACCCTGTTAGATTAAGTTTATTTTACAGTTGCTAGTTGCTTAAAGTGTAAAGTTTGTATTTCCCGAGTCTTGTGTCTATTTTGGTATGGTTGGAAGAAATTTGCACATCGCAAATAGGAATGTATGTTAGTAGTCAAAACTCATGTGATTTTACTACCATCACAATTAATGGTACGTCCGAAGAATGAAGAAATTATCGAAGGAATTATCCAGAATTATTATGATCGTGAAGATGGTGAAACTACACCGAGTTTCGTAGTATAGTGTTAAAAAAATCAAAAAAATTAGAAAAATCACAACAAAAAAGAGAAGGAAAGTTTGAAGATAATCGTTTCGCAACTACCGAAGGAATTACACGAAGGATCGATTATTCGTTGATACAAATCAACGATGTAGAGTATTGTATAAAGTGGTAGATATCGCCACTTGCTTTATAAAGTATGTAAATATGGGATGTTTGGGAAGTTGACCGTTATGGGAACACCAACTTAGGTTGTTGTTTTTGATCTATGACCAAGACGTTGTAAATAGTTGTGTCTTTATCATGGTAACGGTAAGAAAAAAGTGTCTAGCAACTTGTATTTTAGACTTAATCTATTTGTTTCGTAATTTTTATTTAACAACAATTTAATTCTCTTTCTTAATCATTAACCATGAGTTTTACGCGAATGAGGATGTGATCGAGCGTGCATGTCTATTCCGTCATTACGGCCATGTATGCATGTCTCAGCTGCCTTATTGGTTTATTACTATTGGTGAAAGTTATAAGATCCATACCCTATATTACTCTACTAGTCCTACTCTTTAGCTTATTCGAGGTGGGAGTGAGCAGTCACATGTGTCTATCCTGCCGTTACGGGTGTGTATGTGTGGTCTTTGTAGCCCTCCTGGAATATTGGTATCGATAAAGATTAGTTATAGTAATCAACCATAAGCCTTCTCATACAAACCCATATTTACCTTTATAAACTTGTTACTCCTTAGCTTTAGCGGTGGAGATGTGTATCCTTGCTAAGCTTATGATAGAATACTCGTCACGGCCGAGCAATGAGCAAATTAGTTACATGTTACCACATACATTAGTTGAGTGATTTGAGTGTTTTCATCTTCCTACTTTGTGAGGTGTTTGGTTGTGTACTTGTAATAGATCAAATAAATGCTTTAACGGAAAATATCCTTAGGGATACATTTTTTGTAAATTTCTAAAGGCTACTTGAGGACAAGTAGGATTCAAGTGGGGGGATATTTGATGACATCAAATAAGGTCTATTTTATAGCATCATTTATCCCATGTAATTAACCCATTTTGTATGATTATTACAAAGAATTGTTACTTAATCATTTGTATTTGAGAATTGTAGTAATTATGGAGTACTTGGTGAAGATTAACTAAAAGGCACGCATTTTGGAGCATAAACGAAGAGTTTTAGAAATTCTACTGATCCGACAGCAAATACGCTGTATTATTCTAGACCTATACGACGTATCCAAGACTTTGACGAATCAAAAGACCATTGCCTGACTTTGAAGAAAACGACGTATCCACATCAACGATACACCGTATATAATACTTTGGTCAACGATGAAGAAGGAACTAGTTTTACCTCAATACGCCGTATCCATCAAGAAGATACGGCGTATCTGTGCCTACTCTTCACAGATAACCACGAGGGATTAAAGACCCAATACACCGTATCCAGGAGACATCAATACGCCGTATTCACATTATAGCAATAAAATATTTTGGAAGATATCAAACATGGTCCTTACTCCAAGAAATCCTCAATACGTCGTATCCCACATTTCCCGATACGGCGTATCGAACCGACTTCCAAACCTTATAAATAGACGACTCTAAACTCAGTTTTATGTATGCAAGTGAATCCCTAAACCACCAAGTCGAATAAGAGGCGAATAAAGGAGCCTAGAAGGTTAGAAAAGAGCCTCAAGATCATAGGAAAACTCTTGTAATCTTCGCGCAACCGAATATGCGTTCGATTAAGGTTTCTTTATTTTAATCGTTCATATATCAAACCGTGTGTATTTTTACAATGACTATTGGCTGATACCTTTAGGTATCAGCCATGTTTATGAAGATCTAATGTTTGGTTTGTTTATCTTGATTGCTTAATTTATCGTTGATTGTTGTTTATGTTTATCAATTTATATTCGTTTATGTGCTTAAGTATGCGACCTATCATTCAACTGGGTCTAGTCCTACATATTTAATGCGCTACAACTTCGGTGTTGTTTGGGCGTAGGCTAAGAGTCCGGGATAGCTCTCCATATTGCAATTTATATATCTAGAATCATAGGATCACAAATATTAACCTATCTTTGCCCTTTGATTGTGAGCTTAGTTGAGCCATAAGGTGACCTTGGTACCAACGAGTACGTTCTAATCAATTGGTAAGGACTCGGACAGTGGACTACTAGTATATAAAGAGCCGTTAAGCAGTAAGTGGGTAAAGTCTCCATGAGCTAGGGTTTAGTAAGAGCACCATTATTAATCTCCTAAGATAGATTATAATCAACAAATGCTTGCTTTATGCGGATACGTTTAATTGTGACAGGTTTAGCGTATCTAGGTCTTAGGAAGAAGTACCACCTAAGTCTAGGAATGATATGCCCCTTCGAGATAAGACAATCATTGCACTAATAAACAAGCCTGTGTTTCATCAGATTATTCATGGTTGATATGTTTTCCTTACATTAGTTCTCGAATGCTTCTTTATCGTTTGTTTGTCT
This sequence comes from Tanacetum coccineum, assembly GCA_026074375.1. Lineage (NCBI taxonomy): Eukaryota > Viridiplantae > Streptophyta > Magnoliopsida > Asterales > Asteraceae > Tanacetum > Tanacetum coccineum. The sequence goes on along the minus strand of BQNB010046890.1, from coordinate 29,998 downwards.
TCTTGTGTGTGTTACTTGTCATCAAAACCTTAGGTTAGATAACTAAACCTCGTGCCAGTCTCTCAGGCTGAAACCCCCTTATCATTAGATTAGGTCTAACTTAGGTCTTGCATAAATTAGATTAATTTAGGTTTAACTTAGATAACTAAAATACTGTTAGATTAGATATTAACGCTCTTGCTCTTAGTGATCGACACCCTACTTACCACAAAACTCCATCTGACCGGGTACACTGCCTGTTAAAGTGTTGTTTTTAGGTATAGTCGGCATAAAATAAATAGTAAAACTTGATACATAAAATAACACCTACACAACGACACATCAACAATATTTGTGATCCTATGATTCTAGATGTATAAATCACTATATGGAGAGCTATCCCAGACTCTAGATTACTTGGTCCGTATCACTAGATCCAGTTGAATGATAGGTCGCATACAAAAGCACGTAAATAAGTATAAATTGATAAACATAAACAAGCATTCAACGATAAATCAAGAAATCGAGATAAACAATACCAAACATTCAGATCTTCATAATAATGGCTAATACCCGAAGGTATTAGCCTTCAAGCGTCATAATGAATACAAGAGCAATTATTTAGCCAAGGTAAACTAACCGAGTTAACGAATGATACCAAAAACTGAATGATTACTAAAGTATATGGAATTACACGTTGTCTCCTATAGATTGGAATGCGTTGCAAGACCTCTTCTGCACTTTTTCTCCTCTGAAAATTAACTTTTGTGGTTTAGGTATCGAGAATATGATTTAGCACACTTAAAAATCATTTTTGAGTTTTCTATTTATAGGGTCTGGAAGTCGGTTCGATACAGCGTATCCAAGGGATTGGATACGGTGTATTGGAGTTTCTTGGAGTAGGGACCACGTTTGATATCTTCTAGAATATTCACATACTATATCTTTAATACGGCGTATTGACTTCTTTTGGATACGGCGTATTGATCTTCTTTCCTTTGTGGTCTTTGGTGAGTGCAGGCACGGATACGCCGTATCTTCCTTAATGGATATGGCGTATTGGTAGTCAGAATAGTAATCTTCAAAATATCTTCATTTAAGCTCCAGAATGCGCGCCTTTTGCTAACTTTCACCAAGTACTCCATAATTACTGCAATTCTCAAATACAAACGATTAAGTAACAATTCCTTGAACTAATCATACAAAATAGGTTATTCACATGGGATAAATGATGCTATAAAATAGACGTTATTTGATGTCATCAAATATCGCCCCACTTGAATCCTACTTGTCCTCAAGTAGTCTTTATAAGTTTATAAAAATGTATCCCTAGGGATATTTTTCGTTAAAGCACTTGTTAGATCAATTACAAGTACACAACCAAACACCTCACGAAAGAGGAAGATGAAAACACTCAAATCACTCAACTAATCTACGTGGTAACATGTAACTAATTCGCTTAATTGCTCGGTCATGACGAGTATTCTATCATAAGCTTGGCAAGGATACACATCTCCACCACTAAAGCTAAGGAGTAACAAGTTTATAGAGGTAAATATGGGTTTTTGTATGGAAAGGCATACGGTTTGATCATTCTCCAATCTTTCACCAGAAGTACCACTCCAACAAGGCAGCTGAAGCACACATACATGGCCGTAACGACGGAATAGACATGTGTGTTCGATCACATCCTTATTCGAATTTAACCAACGGTTAGGATGAAGAATGATATAGGGTAGGAACCTTCTAACTTTCACCAAAAGTCGTAAACCAACGAGGCAGCTAAGACATGCATACATGGCCGTAACAACGGAATAGACATGCACGCTCGAACAAGTCCTCATTCGCGTAAAACCAGCGGCTAATCATTAGGTGAGAGGGAAGTAAATTGTTGTTAAATAAAAATCAAGAAACAAATAGATTAAGACTAAAGTACAAGTTGCTAGACACTTTTTCCCGACCGTTACCATGAAAAAGACACAACTATTTACAACGTCTTGATCATCGATAAAAAACAACAACCTAAGTTGGCGTTCCCGTAACGGTGAACTTCCTAATCATCCCAAAACTTTACATACTCTACAAGGCAAGTGGTGATATCTTCCACTTTGTACAATACTTTACATCGTTTATTTTTGTTGCGTATCAACGAATAATCGATCCTTCATGTGATTCTTTCGGTATTTGCGAAACGATTATCTTCAAACTTTCTTTCTCTTTCTTTTTGTATTTTTCTCATTTTTTTGATTTTTTTGCTAACTATACTTCAAATCTCGGTGTGGTTTCACCATCTTCACGATCATAATAATTCCGGATAATTCCTTCGGTAATTCCTTCATTCTTCGGTTTCAGCATTAATTGTGACGACAGTAAAATCACATGAGTTTTGACTATAAATATACATTCCCATTTGCAATGTGCAAATTTCTAACCGCACCAAAGATAGAAAATGACACAAGACTCAGGAAATACAAACTTTACACTTTAAGCAACTAGCAACTATAAATTAAACTTAATCTAACAGGGTAGGTTAAGGTGTAAGGGTGTAACGAAACAAATAGTTGGTGTAAATTCCTAAAGGATTGGCTATACGGGTTATTCTAATGGATCACTACTCTAAAAATGAGAGTGGAAAAGGGTTTAAACGGGAGGTTAAATAACTGGTGTAGTTAGTTAATAAGCAACATGTAAAGGCGATTTGGGTGTAATCCTAAAATTTACCAATTTAAACAAGTTACTCCATCTAAATCCATAGTACTTATCATTGCGGTCTCGAGTGATATACCAAGCCAAGTTCTAAAGTCTACAACATCACTGGCACACTCATATTTTGTGGAATTTGGGTAAACATTTGGAAACGAAAATGCTAAATCCTTACAATATCTAACAAGGGTTATTGTGTGCGGGTTATGTATCAAGTAATTTTACAAAAGTATCCTTGAATTTTTTTTAATTTTAGCATAATTTAAGCATTTTAGTATGAAAAATAAGACAAGTAAATATTCTAATTCCATCCCCCACTTGAATTATACAACGTCCTCATTGTATAGATAAAACATTAAAAATACGGGAATTAAAAAGAATTAGAATGAGAAACTCCCCTGATATTTGCTCGGTAGATTCTCCAATTTGTGTTTATGAGCAAGATTGTGTGTTGAACAGCCGCCTTGAGGTTTCAAGACTCCAACACTTCAGGATATCCAGATTTTGTAAATTCTCCACAAACATCAATCGATTTTTCTTTTCACGAGGTCCTGTGTAAATTCTCAGAAAACAAATGCAATTCTATCACCGTGTATTCGTTTGGTTAGACTCGAATAAATACCTAAAACTATACAGGAAGTCGATACGCCGTATCCATACCCCAGGATACATCGTATTGATACCTGTATCGAATACGCTGTATTCGTTTAACGAATACGTCGTATAGACTGTGCTAAAAATAAAGATGGGATAACGTCCAGATAGTCGATATGCCGTATTCATGGGGTTTGGATATGCCGTATAAACAATATGGGAAGACAGACTCGATAAAAAATGAAAATACATTCCGGGTTGTCTCCCGGCAAGCACTTTTGTTTACAGAAAAGTCTTTAAGTTAGACTTGCCCCAATTTAATCCCATCCTTATAAAACAATTTAAGGTCGAACGGGATGCCAAATGGCACATATAAATTCTTGATTAGGAAAATGAATGACATCCCTTTGTTAATATAATTACAAGTCATGATATTAAGATTTAATTCCTTGATAAAAATTCTAGTTTTGAAAATTTTATTAGATGTATCATGACTTGTTTCCAAAAGCTTATTTGACCCATGTGCATAGGCACCAACATCGGTATTTATTACATCAGGTAATTGTTTAATAGATAAATCCCCCAAAGAGTGTTTAATATCGACTTTATCATTATCATTGTTCGTATCTATTTTTAATTAATCGGGATAAATTACGTTAAAAGTAAATAAATCATTAAAGTTTAAAACGTTTTGTTCCTCTTCATTACATTCTGACAATAATGTTTCATCTTTCAAATTAAATTCATCGATATGTTGAGGGTTTAATATCGGTTCAGTTAATAAATCTGATTTGGACGTTTGAGCATCATTGTAAACAATGGCTGGAAATTCATTCTCGAAATCTTTAAAGAAGTCTAAATCATCAAAATAACTGACCGTAGGCTTAGGTGATGGAAGCAAAGGCATATTGACTTTATCATTATCATTTTTCGAATCCGTTTTTAAATTGTTGACATAAATTATTTTGTAAGAAAATGAATTTTTGTCAAAAATTACCATGCAATCTTCATCGTCGGATTCGTCAAACGATGTTCTAAAGTCAATTTCATCATTGTTAAGAGAACTTACCGTAGGCTCACACGAGAGTGCTGCTTCAGATGTTAACGTGTCATTAAAGACTATAGCTGGGAATTCAGTTTCAACAGATCCGAGGTCGTGAACGTCTTCATTATCCCAGATCTTACCATACGTAGCAGTTTCCCAGTTATTCACCTTACCACGTCTACGAGCTTTTTCTTCCTTATGCCTGATATACTCCTCCATAGTAATATTGGGGTCGTCCATTTTAACCTGTAATAATTTCGCTAGGAAAGAAAACTGTCAAATAGCTTAATACGCCGTATTCAGTGAACAGAATACGCCGTATTGAGTATTCGACTCAAAAAGTTACAGCGAACTGTAATAATGCACACAAACACACAATATGCAAAAATATACAATGCAGAAATCAAACACACAAAACAAACACACAAATATGCAAATTAATCTAAAATAAATTAAATCTAAACTAAATTAAATCTAAACTAAAACACTAATAAAAACAAGAATTAAACAACTTCACTCCCCAGCAACGGCACCAAAAACTTGATGTGTCGTTGTGTAGCCGTTATTTATGTATCAAGTTTTACTATTTAATTTATGCCGACTATACCTAAAAACAACACTTTAACGGGCAATGTACCCTGTCAATTGTAGTTTCGTTGGTAAGTAGGGTGTCGATCACTAAGAGCGAGAGTGTTAATTCCTAATTTTATCAGTATTTTAGTTATCTAAGTTAAACCTAAAACTAATACAAAAGGGGGTGTTCAGCTTGAGAGACTGGCATAGTTTGGGGGTTTAGCCTAAGAGATTGGCACGGGTTTGGTTGGTGACTACAATTAATTCAAGACACTTTAACCCATGCAAGCAAATTAACAAAATATAAAAGAGCGGTCCGAGCCTTATGAGTAGAAAAACTGTATTTAGCCATCAATAATCCGAATAGAAGTTGGTTTGTTTATTCATGGTTCAATATTACTTATCGCGAAGAGGCATATCATTCTTAGACTTAGGCGGGACTTCATCCTAAGACCTAGACACATTAATTCTGTCACAATTAAAGCATCCGCATAAAGGAATCATTATTTGCTGATTATACTCTATCATAGGGATTAAAAGCAATGGTGGAGATTTTACCCACTTACTGCTATAATGGAAATTTTATACACTAGATCCACTTGTCCCAACTATCCAATGGAATCAAAATATTATTTGTTGAATTATCTAGATTCACCTACTAGTCAACATGTTCAATAAACCAAAGGCAATTTTCGTTAACTATTAACCAAAAGCGACCTTACACGATTCTAGAAGGATAATATTTTGATCCTGATGAATCTAGATTGTATAAATTAATATTTATGGGAGCTATCCCGTACTAGATTACTTGGTCGTCTCATTAGATCCGTATCACAGATCCATTCACTAGATCCAGTTGAATGATAGGTCGCATACAAAAGCACGTAAACAAGTATATTGATAAACATAAACAAGCATACAACGATAAATTAAGCAATCGAGATATAAACAAAACCAAACATTCAGATCTTCATAATAATGGCTAATACCCAAAGGTATTAGCCTTCAAACATCATAATTAATACAAGAGTAATTGTTTTAGCCAAGGTAAACTAACCGAGTTAACGAATGATACCAAAAACTGAACGATTACAAAAGTATAAGAATTTACACATTGTCTTCTATGGATTGGAATGCGTTGCAAGACCTCTTCTGCTCTTTTTCTCCTCTAAAAATTGACTTTTGTGGTTTAGGTATCGAGAATATGATTTAGCACACTTAAAACTCGTTTTTGAGTTTTCTATTTATACTGTCTGGAAGTCGGTTCGATACGGCGTATCCAATGGGTTGGATACGGTGTATTGGAGTTTCTTGGAGTAGGGACCACGTTTGATATCTTCTAGAATATTCACATACTATATTTCTAATACGGTGTATTGGTCTTCATTGGATACGGCGTATCTTCGTTGATGGATATGGCGTATTGGTTGTCAGAATAGTAATCTTCAAAATATCTTCGTTTAAGCTCCAGAATGCGCGCCTTTTGCTAATATTCACCAAGTACTCCGTAATTACTGTAATTCTCAAATATAAACGATTAAGTAACAATTCTTTGCAATAATTATAAAAAATGGGTTAATTACATGGGATAAATGATGCTATAAAATAGACGTTATTTGATGTCATCAAGAACTATATGAATGTTTCACAAGACATACGGGATCAACTGAATGCTGAAGCTGAAGTTGTTTAAATAATTCTCACATGGATAGATAACAATATCTACTCCACAGTTGATGCTTGTCCAAATGCATGTGAAATTTGGAAAGCAATTGAAAGGTTGAAATAGGGTGAATCAATATATGTTCAAGATCTTAAAACCAATTTATATTAGGAGTTTGGGAAATTCACATCACGGGATGGTGAATCACTTGAATCGTATTACTCAAGGTTCTACAAGATGATGAATAAGCTTGTCAGAAATTAGTGTGATGTTACCAATCATCAAGTGAATGTTCAGTTCTTACTTCAATTACAACCAGAATGGCAAAGGTTTGTGACACTTGTTAAGCAGAGTAAAGAGCTAAAGACTGTCTCCTATCACAAACTTTATGACATTTTGAAGCAACACCAGAATTAAGTCAACAAATTAAGAGCTGAAAGACTAGCACGTACTACTAATCCACTTGCACTTGTTGCTCAACAACAACCAGTTTACCAAACTCAAAACCATCCTAATCACTACACTCAAAATTCCTCAACCAGATCACAACAAGCTGCTACCAAAAAAAGAGGTAAAGCAATTGTCAACTCTCCTCCACCCACTTATGATCAAGAACCCACTAAGGTTGATGAAGATGATGAAATGTCAAAGGATAAGGAGATTGATAAACTCATGGCTTTAATTTCTCTATCATTTAAGAAAATCTACAAACCTACCAACAACAACCTCAGAACTTCATCAAACACCAGTCGAGTAAATTAGGATAATACTTCAAGAATTAACAAAGGCACTAGGTATGATAAATGAGGGTAGTTAATGTTGCTGGGGCAGGGAGAATGTAGGTACACAAGTGGTGCATCAGTATGGGATTCAGTGTTATAATTGCAAGGAATATGGGCATGTATTAAGGGAATGTCAGAAACTGAAACGGGCAAAGGATTAAGCTTATCACAAGGAAAAGATGATATTGTGTAAGCAAGAGGAAGCTGGATTTCAGTTGAATGCTCAACAAGCTGACTGGAGGGATGACACTGCTGATGAACCTGAAGATCAGGAACTGGAATCACATAATAACCATTAGTTGATAAATTGAAAGGTGAAATTGAGAATTTTCAAAACCAAAAATAAAAGATTAGAACATCAAAATAACCAATTTAAAGAAAGGCAAACAATGAAACTGTCAAAGACTACTCAGTTTGATGTTCAAGAGACCATAAGAATTCCCAAGCTGAACATGTATAATATCAGGATGTGAATTATGCTTCCAAATTGGTAATTGATTGTGCTAAAGCTAAAGGGGATTAAATGTCCAACAAAATGGAATCTGAAAAGTCATTTAATGAATATATACTTAAAAGATAAACGATTTAAATAAACATTTTCAGAAATGAAAACAGAGCTTTTTGCACATCAAGAAACCATCTCCATAATGTCACAAGAAAAAGAGGCACAGATTAAGTTTTATAAAACTTGTGAAGGCAAAGAAAATGAAAAGGTCACTGCTTTAGAAAATAAGGTCAAAGCTTTGGATGATATTGTTTACAAAACCGGTCAGTCAGTTCAAACAATGAATATGCTTAATCGTAATTGTAAAACGAGTTTTGTTAAACCTGAGTTCCTCAAGAAAGTTCAAAGAGCGAATCCTCGTATGTATGATATAGGTTGCTATAATGATAATCTTGCTCTAATGTTAGCTCCTAAATCTGACGAAACGATTCGTCTTGCCCAAGAAAGTCGATCAAAATTAAGCGATTTAATCAGACCTTTTGATTATGAAAAATTGAATAATCTTTATGATTTGTTCATTCCACAACGTGAAAAGTTGCCTGAACAACGATATTTTTCAGAAAGGTAAAAAATGAGTCATACACCTGTCAAGAATGAAAATTCAAAAGAGTCTTTAAATAAACAAACAACTTTGTTAGAAAAACAGATGGATGAATCCATTCCGTGGCTCAAAAAGTAAAAGCTACTAAAAACTTTTCAAATTAAAAGTAGTGTGACACAATTTTGATGGTGTGGAAATGTTTGTGGAAACAAACAATAGCTAAAAACATATTTTGGTCACATAGATCCATTCATTCATTTAAAAATACAATTGAGAAAATTCTTTTTCCCCCCAAATTCCCGAAGAATCATGCTGATTTAGAAAAAATTCACTTGTTTTGAAAGTCATGAAAGGTTTGCCTGACTTAGATACATTAATCTCTTGAACATGATAGACTCTTTCAAATCACAACTGGAAACACAAAAAATATAGTTTTTAATAAATTGACTGACATTCCAGGGAATATAAATATGCTGATCACATGGACTGGCTATACTTGGTGTGTATACTACTCTTGATCATTCACTGATATAACAATGTGATTTTCTAGACCAAAGTTGTCAATGTGAACGTCTTGAACAAAGACTTTCAAAAAGTAAAACAATGTTCCAAAGAGTTTTGAAGCACTTTAGAAACAAGCGATTAATCTAAACATTCATTAGCAACAATGTAACGAACAGATAAAAAATGACAAAGCTTATCAAAAGAAAAACCAGTTCAACAATCAATTTTGAAAAGACCGTGAGAACAATATTTTGAATTCAAGACTTGAAAGCTCAATTACAAGACAAAGGAATTGCAATAAGTGAGTTGAAGAAACTCATAAAAAAGATGAAAGGAAAATCTGTGGAAACTAAGTTTAAAAAATCATTGGTTATTCGACAACCGAATGATTTTAAAAGTCAAAGACAATCAATTTTAGGTAAACCGGCTACTTTTTTAGATTCTCTTGCAAAGATAGATTTTTAAAAGTCAAAGTCAGTTACCACAAATAATGTGTCCAATGATTTTTCAAAACCAGTCACTGAACAGATTTTACCTCAGAATGTGTTGTCAATTCTAAAGAACACAAATGTGATTGCACTAGGAATGTACAAAGTGCACACAAGGCCCAATCAAACTAGAACACCACAGTTGCCTCAAGACATTAAGAAAACTAACAAACGCGTGTCTTTCTCTACAGGAGTAATTCCCACTACTAGTGTTAGTAGACCACAGCTTAAGAGCAATCAATTGGAAGATATAGTCATGCCTAACAATAGTCAAGGGAAGAAGAAAGAAGTAGAAGACCACCATAGGAATTTTAATTTTTCAAATAATAAAACGTCTATAACTGCGTGTAATGACAGTTTGAATGCTAAGACCTCGAATGTAATGTGTTACATGTGGAAATTGTATGCTGAATGACAGTCATGATATGTGTGTTCTTCACTATATTAATGGCATGAATTCTAGGACTAAAATGCCTATGGCTGTGCCTATTAGTACTAGAGAACCCACACAAACTGTGAACCAATCTGCTACAACACCCCTTAAGAGAACAATTGCTTCAGAATCCACTAGCCAAAAACCTAGACACACAACCAGGAAGCTATATGAGCATGTAGTAAGACATGTAGTTGGTGGTATCCTAAGTTTACACCATCTGGATACAAATGGAAACCTAAGTCCCCAATAGAAAATGTCAACACAAATGTTAGTATGCCTCTAGGAAATGCATCTTGAACTGGTAATATTTTGGAACCTATGACTCCTAGGTTTTCCACTGTATCCAATACTCTATTGTCTTCTAATTCTTTTGCAGCTCGTAGAGATAATTCTATTCATCATCGACTCTGGGTGCTCAAAGCACATGACGGGAAATCTCAAGCTTCTAAGTAATTTTGTGGAGAAATTTCTGGGTACGGTGAAGTTTGGAAATGATCAAATTGCACCAATTCTTGGCTATGGAGATTTGGTTTAGGGAAATATCACTATCAAAAGGGTTTATTACGTCAAAGGGCCGAATCACAATTTGTTTACTGATGGTCAATTTTGTGATGCGGATTTAGAAGTTGCTTTTCAGAAGTCTACATGTTACATCCGTAATTTGAAGGGAAATGATCTACTCACAGGATCTCATTGCACAGATCTATATTTCATCACACTTCAAGACATATCCACTCCCAATCCAATTTGCTTAATGGATAAAGCTACATCGTCATAAGCTTGGTTATGGCATCATCATCTTTCTCACTTGAACTTCGATTCCATCAACTGGTTGTTAAAGAATGATATTGTGATTGGTCTTCCAAAGTTAAAATTCATCAAAGATCATCTTTATTCTTCTTGTGAGTTGGGGAAAGCCAAACAAAAGTCTTTTCACACAAAGACTACCTCAAGCTCTAAAAGACGGTTACAACTTCTACACATGGACTTATATGGTCCCATGTGGGTAGAAAGTATTAATGGAAAGAAATATGTTCTCATAATTGTTGATGACTACTCCATATATACTTGGACTCACTTCTTGAGGTCTAAAGACGAAACACCTGAAGTTCTCATTGATTTCCTCAGACTTGTTCAAAGAGGACTTCATGCTCAAGTTAGAACAGTTCGAACTGATAAAGACACATAATTTTTGAATAAAACTCTTCATGCATACTTTGCAAAAGAAGGTATAAAACACAAAACGTTAACTGCTCGAACACCTAAACAAAACGGCGTTGTCAAAAACGATCCGTACGCCTTGTTGAGGAACTCGAACAATAACAAAGCGCCGCAAAGAGTTCCTCTTACTTTTAGGCTTAAGTCTATTGCCACATCAGTTTAACTCTCAAACCGTCTCACTAGTTAATTCCTCGACATGAGAAAAACACCTTATCACATCATCAATGGCTGAAACCGTCTGTTAAGTTCTTTTACATTTTTGGCTCTCTTTGCTACATTGTTAGAGATGGTGAAAATCTTGACAAAATGAAAGTAAAAGGTGATGCATGTATTTTTGTAGGGTATTCTACTCAGTCCAAGAGCATATCGTTATATAACAAGAGAACATAAGTGATAGTTGAACCCCCTTTATGTAACTTTGACGAATTGCCTTAGATGGCGTCAGATCACGTCAGTTCTGACCCCGTTCCACAATGTCCCATGACGGAACTTGAACAAGATATTTTAAGTCCGGTGCCCACAGTCAAGATGTTCCTTAAAAGCAGCTAAGACAGTAAGAGACGTCAAATGAGCTGCTTTGCTATTTATCTGATGTTTGATGATTACTCAATGGAAACTACTCACGATGTTGACAAAGTCTTCCGCTGTAACTACTGCTGATGCACCAAATCATTCAACACCACACACAACGCCACTACTTCAAATAACCTTGCTGCAATACAATTCACCATTAACATTCAAACAACACCCTGCACTACATTGTCAAACACCAACCTCAAGCACCAACTCAAGCACCAACTGCCACTACTGATAAGAACATTAATCAAGCAGAAACTCATGTAGAAAATGCACAAGTTAAAGAAGATGAATTTATCAACATCTTTTGTACACAGTATACAAGAACAAGGGGAGACATCGTCTACGTCATGGTTGATTCATCAAACATTGCATGACATTCTATCAACGACACCCTCTGACACATCTTGACAAAAATTGTCCGTTAAACAAGTCATTATAAATCCGCTCTCAATCAAATTAGAAACAAGACGTCAGCTAAAACCAGATGGCTATATATGTATGTTGCACTCTCGGTGAGTTAAACCGACCAAAGAACATCAAACAGAAGCATGACTGATTCGCATGGAATTGAAGCGAACAGGTAGAACTTTACCATCTATCAATTGATGTATGGGAATTGGTCGACAGACCACTCTGCAAGAATTTCATTAACATGAAGTGGCTCTGGAAAAACAAACATGATGAGGAAAATAATGTAATTCGCAACAAAGCTTGTCTTATAGCTAAGGGATATGCTCAAAAGGAAGGAATTGATTTCAAAGAGTCATTTGCACCAGTTGCTTGGTTGGAAGCTGTCTAATTATTCGTTGCTTATGCTGCACACAAATCCTTTCCAGTATACCAGATGGATGTTAAGACAACATTTCTTTATGGACCTTTGAAGGAAGAAGTGTACGTAAACCAGCCAGATAGATTCGTAGACCCATATCATCTTGACCAAGTCTATCGTCTAAAGAAGGCATTATATGGACTCAAACAAGCACCAAGAGTGTGGTACGATGAACTCTTCAACTTCCTGGTATATAAAGGATTATCAAAAGGTTCTATTGATCCAACTCTGTTCATAAATAAACATAGGGAAGACATATTGCTTGTGTAAATTTACGTTGATGACATTATTTTTGGTTCTACATACCCAAAACTTTCAAAATGGTTGAAAAACTAATGCACAACAAGTTTTAAATGTCTATGATGGGGGAGCTAAAATTCTTTTTAGGAATTCAGATCCACCAATCCCCTTGTGGTATCTTTATAAACCAAGCTAAGTATGCTCACGAGATACTTATAAATCATGGTATGACCTCATGTGATAGCATTGGTACTCCAATGGCTACGAAACACCTAGATGCCGACTTGAGTGGAACTCTGGTTGACCAAATGAAATATCGTAGTATGGTCAGAGCACTCATGTACTTAACAACAAGTAGACCAGATATTGTACATGCAACATGTTATTGTGCTCGCTATCAAACAAAACCGATTGAGAAATATCTCATTGCGGTTAAGCGGATCTTTTGGTACCTTAAGAATACCATAAACATAGGACTCTGGTATCCGAAGGACACTGGTTTCGAACTAACTGCTTTTTCAGATTCGGATCACGCAAGCTGTCTCGATTCACGTAAGAGCACATCTGGTGCCATAAAATTTCTAAGAGGTGATAAGTTAGTCAGCTGGTCGTCCAAGAAACAGGACTGCACTTCAATGTCTTCAGCAGAAGCCGAGTATGTGTCTTTATCTGCGTGTTGCGCTCAAGTTCTATGGTTGAGAACTCAACTTACAGATTATGGATTTCACTTTGATAAAATACCTATGTATTATGACTCAAAGGCAGCCATAGACATCTCGTGCAATCCAGTCCAACATTCCCATACCAAGCACATCGATGTCAGATATTACTTCATAAAGGAACAAGTTGAAAAGGGTATTGAATTATTCTTTGTCGGAACTGAATACGAGTAAGCTGACCTGTTTACTAAAGCCTTACCCGAAGATAGGTTTTTAGTTTTATTTCTCGTCAAACAACCGGTATCCTGAATGTTTGAACTCCAGAAGAATGGAGTTCTGGCCAAACGACATCTGCTTGATCCACAAACATACGAATATTTTGTAAATATTTTTTTGAAAAAGAAAAAATATAAACATATAATACCAACAAAAAGAAAAAGAAAAATATAAAATCTATACAAACAAAATATAAAAATCAGAAAATTTCAAAAAAACTAAAAGAATCTTCTCGACATGTCCTCTTTGGAAATCGAATAACAATCTAGTACCTAGAATGTTGATTAACATCGACACGGGCTGTTTAAATGAATTTCCGAGCAAGATTCGACATGCTTTCAATAACATGTCATTTCTAAATTTTCTTTATACTTTATGTATATTTATGCATAACTCGGACCCGAGATGTTATAATGAGATAGTGTACGTTTCAGTGCGCTTACTCTTTAAATAGAAAAGTCTTCTATCATGGTTTTTAAAACCATTGAACATAGATTTTCAAAAAGATATTTCCAATGTCAAATTATCTACAAGAAAATTGTGGTACTCTTTCCATAAAAAGTGGTATTTGTTAAAATTATGTGTTCAACACTTCCTTCCTCAATATATTTAACAATTGGTACAATATTCAATGTTTATAAGTGGTACAATTGGTAAAATGAATGCTCAACAATGTCATCATAACAAGTAAATCAATTTCTGAGGGGGAGCTTTTAAAACAAAAGCCTTTTAATGTAGTTTGGGTACATCTCATAAATGTCAATTTTATGTATCCAAAAACATTTTGTGAAATTAAAATGTGAAAATTATAAATGTCAATTAATATAAACATTGTTCACTAAGGCATCGCACTCCGTCTTCAACATATTTGTGGTGTAATATCATTTTTTCCGTGTAATGTCAAGTTTTAAAAATTAGTGGTATCTCACATTTTCTGTTGAAGGGGAGCTATCTGAAAAATGAATTCATGCAATATCATGGTATAATTTTTCTCCCCATAAAATTTTTCATGTCATAAATTTTAATCAATTGTTATTTCAAATACTAAATATTTTATTATTAAGAATAAGGGGAGAAAATGTGATTAAAATATGATATAGATTAATGTGATCTTTAAGACTCTAAGTGCAACTCTTTCCTTTGTGTGCGAAACAATTTTGAATCTCGATGCACATGTGTAGGGGGAGTATTTGAAAATAACAATGTCAAAAAATGGTTTAATGGTTCGATCTCTATACCCAACAACCAATTAACTCACAGCGTCGATGAAGTCATAAGGTGGTTAAGGTTAGGTATAAGTCCTATGATCCAACCAGAACTGGAGGGATCTACCTAAGGACAATCCATAGTTAGAAATAGCAATCCTTAGGTATGATTGGAGATGAATGTGAATAAGGGAAGAATGCCAATTAAGATTGAGCTAACACTGGAACAATCATAACAAGGTGTTAGTGATGACGTCTTGGTAAGCCTTAAAGGGGTTGAAGAATGAAAAAGAAATGTATGGATAAAGGGTGAAAACAAAGCATCCATCCAAACACCTTAGGCAGAAACCGAGTCAATACATAATCTATCAAAATCATAATGATGATTGTTGATATTGAAGAAAGTCGTCATGGACCTAGTGATGCAATGCACAACCCGTCCACCATTCCGAGTTTTGTCTCAAAGAATCTTATCTCATTTGTCAGCGGAGATACACACGTTACTATCGACATCTCACTCCGAGATAATTGAATATGCATAGGTGGCAGTCCTGCTCCACCTCTGATTACTAAAACCTAAGTGCACAAATCGAGTCTAGAGCCAAAGAATCAATTATAAATCTCATTAGACACAATGTCAAAATTCATTTGTTGAACACCGTACAGTAACAAGCTTAATTAAGATTCCTACGCATTTATTCCTTGAGATCTATTCAAAAAGACATACATCTAGTGATACTTAAGTATTCATAGTGCGATGAAAATCCTGCTTGACCAACATCAAACAAGCTCTGGTAGTGACTTGCAAAGATTCTATATGAATCGAACTTGTGACAACTGGATATCGATTTGGTCCATTATATGAATTGATGACTTAATTAAAAAGATAGTAACTATCTGATTCACTCTTACTGTGTTGTCTGCTTTGAGACGCTCTGGTAACAAGAACGGCTAGTACAGCTGCGAAACCCTGTCAAGAAGATTCATATGAATTCTATCTGATCACAGGCAGTATTTATACTGATTAACGGGGAACAATGGTTATTGCAATCATATACGACGAAGTGACAAAGTCACTTTAAAGATTTAGATGAATTTTGAAACTTCTCTAATGTTAGTTTTAACTCATCTCTCTCTTTTTCTGCTTTTTCCAATTTCTTTTTGTTTTCAACTAAAGCATTATCTCTTAGTTTAACTTCAAGATTTAAAAAATTAATGCTTTCCTCATACACAACCTCATTTTTCTTATAGTGAGCTAGTCTAGCTTCTACTAATTCTAAACCTGCTTTATAAGATATTAAATTAAATTGAGACCTTTTGTAATCTGAAGACAAACTATCATATTGTTCTTTGAGAATAGCATAAGCTTTTACACATGATTTAGAACAAGAATCTACCTCAGAATCTGAACTGGAAGAACTTTCTGAAGATGTATGTGCCATCAATGCAAAGTTTGTAGGATGCTCTTCCTCAGCTTGGTAGCTCCAATCATATCCTCCAATTCCATCTTGAGCAACCAAGGCATTTTTAGTGGGAGTTTCTACTGTCATAGTTATCACCGTTTACTTATAATCTCTCTATCTATGCTATGAAGGGTTAAAACCTTGCCCTTTTAATCATCTTCCTCCACTGCACGGGCCAGACCTTGTACGGGCTTTTCCCTTGAGTGGACAGGATTGAGCGAGCATTCCGCCTTATGAACAAGGAAAGGAAAGGACGAGATAGCCAAATAGACGAGGAAAGGTTCCGGGAGAAGGGGGATTAAGCAAGTCTTATTTGATCCTTCTTATTAATAAGTTTTCCCATGAAGGCTGCCCCACTATGGTAGTGGTGTGCTTAGGGTGAAATGCCACTCCTGAGCTAGCATTAATCTCTCTTCCTTTGTTTTCCTAATTTCTAGGAGCTTTACATTCTCTTGCAAAGTGACCATATTTATGACAGTTGTGCTGCTATTGCTGTTAGTGCTGTTGGAGGACACAAAAGCCACATTTTGTAGATTTTGACTTATACTTGATGATCCTGAGATTTCAGGTTTATATATCTTCAAGTTGTTGTATAAGTCATCCAAACTGATGGTTTTTATTTCCTGTTTGTTCCTCTATCTGTTCATAAGCTTTCAAGGGATAATAAATTGTTTGTTGGTTTTAATGAGAGTAATTGCTATATTCAGGATTTAAAAGCAAACAAGACAATGATGATTGGTAGACAATTCAATGGCCTTTATTTGTTTGATGTTGACAATGCTTGTAAGATTGTTTCTAATAGTTGTATTTCTACCTGTTTTGTTTCTAAAACCCTTTGGCATCAAAGACTTGGTCACCCTGCTGATCCAGTCCTTGTTGCTCTAAAAACTTCTCTTAATCTTGATAGTCATTCTACTTCAGATAATCTCTTTGACACTTGTAATAAAGCTAAACAGGCTAGAGAACCATTCCCTTTAAGTGATCATAAATCAAGTAAAATAGGTAAATTGGTTTATGCGTATTTTCTTTCAAAATATATTTTGTTCAAGTTTTAAATTTATAAAACTCGATTCACCTAACAAACGCACTAACGAGCAGAGAACCCGATCGTGAGTAGTGTAGAGATGGTAAATCCGAGGTCGTCCCAAGAGCTAAGTGTCAATTAGTTTTGAATTGAAATGTCACGTTTGAAAAGGTTTTAAGTTGATTTTATGAAATAACAAGAAAGTAAATATGCGAAAAGTAAAAGTAGTAGAAGATATCAGGGAGAGAAGCGTGCTAGCCTAGCCATTTCATTACTACTGTTATAACTACGTTTTCCTATGCAATGTTACATCATGGTTTCATTGGCGGTTTCTAAAGTCGACAGACCTGAATAGATATCTTTAGTCTGCCTACGATCCTGAATCCCCCGAAAGTCAAGAAGGTAGGGCAACCAGGTCATATTGATTAATCCCAACTATCCCAAGAACTAGTCTAATAACCTATAAAGATTATCAACCGTCTCTGAAAGAGTTCCTGTGCTTTTTAATTATATTAGGTGATAGAGGCGGTAACAGGGTTAGTTCCTACAGGTTTAGGATGATCACAACCTAGTACCCACTAATCCCAGTTAAGTAGTAATTAAAATAAGAGGATTAATGATTCAAACCACAGTAATATACCAAAACCCGTGTAACGAAAGTCAAAAATGAACTCCCCGAAAAAGATCTCAACCGGAAAACGACTTATTATGAATAGTAAATAATTTTATTCAACCAATCATATTATTAAATCACCACAATCAATATAAATAAATAAACCTTTCAACTCACACAAAAACAACAACCTCTATAATAATCATCCTCAACCAACACCTACTAAAAACCTATATAACAATTTACTAAATATTCAAACTAATTCATTCTTAATCCCCAACTCACATATTAAAAAATATTTTTTTTTTTTTTTTTTAACAACCACACACGTTTTTTTTTTTTTTTTTTTTTTTTTTTCCCCCCTTTTTTGGGGGGGGGGGGGGGGTTTGTACCCCTTTTTGGGGGGGGGGGGGGGGGGGGGGGGGGGGGGGGGGGGAATGGTTGATATCGAATTGTCAGAATGAGGCCTCTATTTATAGATTTCAAATAGTTTACGGCATAACCTTTTAGGGGTTTATGCCGTAAACTGTTGATGTGCACTTTCCATCTTGCATGCTTAAAGGATGTTACGGCGTAATCAAGTGTCCATGTTACGCCGTAATGTTGACTCAGATGTCTCATCCTTCCATAATAATAATGTTACGGCATAAACCTTGTGTGTGGTTACACCGTAATCTTGTTGGGTGACGTGTCTTGCCTTGACTAGGTTACGGTGTAACACTATCGTAGGAGTTACGCCGTAAAGTCTCGTAAGAATCCGTGTTTTCTTCATTTTTTAGTCCTTTTCCCGTGTTTCTTGTCATATACTTGTATTTTACCTGAAAACAACGAAATAACCGTAAAAGTATCGAATTCAGGTATTTATAAGACAATTGCAAGTATTTTTAGGGGAAAATTAACACTAAAAAGTATCAAATTTTTGATGTTATCAAATACCCCCTTGGCCTCAAGTAGACTTGTTAGAATAGTTTATAAAAAGATTTCTTTGATTTAACTCAAAGAAATGAATCTATAAAAGACTTATGCTAGAAACATCAAAGCCGAACACCTCATGAAAAGGGGATCAAAAATCACTCAACTCTCAACTAGTCTAAGTATTCATTTTCAGGGTGCTTGCTCAACTGCTTGGGAAGTACACAAATTTGCACCGTATCAGTTAGAATTAGGGTCTAAATAATTCTTAATGGCAACATAGGTGACATGACACAGGTTTAATTGGGTGATGTAAAGGTTGGGATAGACATGGAATATACTTTTAATTGGTTTAAGACAAAAACACAAAACAAATAGTCATATATAATCTGAGGTATCCATAACCGGCTACTGTCCATCCATAGTCCAAGTCTTTGAGTGCAAAAATCTGATCATATCTTCATGATGGGTTAGCTAATAGTGAGATCTTGCAGAGCGTGCTAACCTATTCTTCACTGAATGGCTTATAGTTGCACCATCCCCGTAATTACTAGGTGACTTATAGTTGCCCCACCTTTTTACTTAGTTGGTTTTATTACCAACATCATGAGTTTAATCACTAGGTGGCTTATAGCTGCACCGCCTTTTCTTTTCTTTTTTAATTTACAATACTCCTTTATATATCAAACATCCCCCCACTTGAGATAATCAGTATCGAAAGTGATAATACTGGGGGTCTTCCATGATCAAAATAATATGTCATCAACGAAAGTGCCAATCTTCAGACCATTTTCCTGAACCATGGACTTAGGTAGCCAGAAATTTCAACATAAGGATAAATATAGACTACACAGTTGGTTAAGGTAAAATGGTGTAACAAAACATATAATATTGGGTGAAAACATATATTGGCTTAAACAAAGGTGATCTAGGGGTATCTTGCACTAGTGATAAGTGCAACAAAAGGGTTTTTATTATAGGAGGTCGATAAGTGAGTGTAACAAGTCGATAAACACACACATATAGGCTTATTTGGGTGAGTTCCTAATTGTTGCCTTCTTGAACCATCTAATCATGCTAATCAATTAGGTCTCTAAATGATGTACATCATAAGTTCTAAAGTCTACAATACTTCTGGCACACTTAATATTTTGGTGGATTTTTGTATAATGAGATGAAAACAGAACATTAGGCTTAAACCTCACCAAGTAATAATAAAGGGTAATGTTCATTTGGCAAAGATTAATTCTAGTTTAGTAAGGAAATCATGTCAAAAATTTTAAAATCGGTATAAATTTTCAAAGAAAACTAGAAAATTAAAGGCAAGAATTGGTCAAGTGATAATTCTACTCTCATCCCCCTACCTGATTTGTACAATGCCCCTATTGTACATTAAGGAAATAAAAAAGATAAAAAAGTAGAATTAGAACAAAAAACTCCTTTGGGCTTTGCTTCTGAATATATGAAATGTAATAAGCTGACAGAAAAATCTCCATCTTGAGAAAGCTCAATATCCCATGTGATCACCAAAACAAACTGATAGCATAAAATCGCTCAGATAGAAATCTACAAGAAATACAAACATAACTCACTTTCGTAGGAATCACGGTTGCATTTAGCATATGCAACAAGCCTTTTAAACCACTTGGTGGCCCAAGTGGACGAGTGAAGTCTCGTGAGGGTTTCCAGAGAACATACCCATAAAGTTCATTTAGATGTACAAGGTTTAGCATTGTATTAAAACTTAATTTAAAGGTTTTATAAAAGGAGTTTACGGCGTAACTCCGATGGTTACGCCATAATTATGTGGTATATATTTTGGAAAAAACTTTAGTTTAATGTTTACGGTGCAACCATTGTATGGTTTACGTCGTAATTAGATTGGTTACGGTGTAACCTTTTATGTTACGCCATAGCTGCTACTAAAAAAGCAAAGCTACCACATAATTACTCTTCAAGACGGTCTTGAGAATTGTCTCCTAGTTGTTGGAACCTGCAAAATAAGGTAAAACATGCAAACCAACTAATATATTAGAAATGAAATTTATTGATTAAAAGACGGGTTGTCTCCCGACAAGCACTTTTTTATTGACAAGTCTTTAAGTTAGACCCATGCCCACTCTAGATTGCATCGTATGATTCGTCCTTATCATCATTCTTGAGGATTTCATTCATAATTTTAGCTCTGATGGTGGTAATATTCCCCTGGTCCTGGATAACTCTTCTACTCCTAAAATTTTTATTTTTCTATAAACTTCTCCTAGGCCAATGCTATATCTAGTAACATTGATTTTTTCAATTAAAATTTAGGGTGGTTTGATGTAGGGCATTCCTAGCAATCTACACTTCTTTTCCTTGTATTCTTCATCATCTGAATCAATAAATCCGTCATATAATGTTGGTTCAAGGTAATCAATAATTCCTTCTAAATCTTCTTCATCTTCATATGTTCCTTTGAACCATTCATCATGTAACTTGTTTATTATGGTTTCAAAATTTTCATTTTCCCTACATTGCCCACATCCATCAGGATCTTCAAATTCATCGCTATTATCATATTCATTCCCGAATATTTTTTCCAATGATCTCGAAGAATTTGGTTCCTAGCTATTTCACTAACCTCTCCAAACCTAATTCGTAACCAATCATTCAAATGTAAATTTTCCCATTTAACCTCCATTCGGTTGCCATCGTTTTCACTTTCCCAGTAACATTTATTTTCATTATGGCATAAGCTGCCCCCGTCACATTTTTCTCTAAAGGGGTTACAAGATGCCCATATTTCTTACACTCCTTTATTCATATGAGAAATAGGGGTACACCAATGTAATTTTTTCTTGGTAGAGGTTAAGTTTGACCTAAGTTCCCTATTTGTTTCTTGGGTGATCAAGCTACACCTGTAAGCAATTTCCTCATATGATTCCTGAACCTCTATATCATAAGTGAACACGTTAGGGTCAATAGATAAAAGATGGTTAATTTCGCAAGCGTCAGTTTTATAGGTGAATAAATTAGAATCGATTTTTATTAATTCATCTTCTTCCGTGATCATCTTGGTTTTGATCATTCGAACAGATTCATGTTTGCTATAGGAAAAATTGCTTTTCATTTTAAAAATAACTTTTTCATTCCCAACTTCTAAACAAATGGTTTTACTAAAAATGTCTATTTTAGCATGGGCGGTAGCGATAAGGGGTCTTCCTAAAATGACGAGCATCTTAAAGTCCTCAATAATATCAAGTATGACGAAATCAAGTGGGAGAATAAATTTATCAATTTTTATGAGTAGATTTTTAATAATCCCTTTTGGGGTACATGTAGTGTTATCTGCCATTTCTATAACCATATTGATGGGTTTAAGTTTTCCAATTCCTAAGCGTTTAAACATAGAAAAAGGCATAATGCTAATTCTAGCTCCTAAGTCAGCCAAAGCATTGTTAAAATCTAACCTTCCAATAGAGCAAGGAAGAATAAAACTTCCTGGATCATTTTATTCTGGAGGTAGCAGATTCTGGAGAAGAGTCGAGCATCTAGGACTTATCCTTATTTCATCATCTTCCTTGGTTAACTGCTTATTAGCTACCAGGTCTTTCATGTGTTTAGGATAAGTTTCCATTTGCCTAATTTCCTTGAGTAGGGACTGATTTATCTTAATTTTTTTAAGCTCTCCATAGTCTTATGAACTAGGGCTTTCTCAGCATGTTGTTTTAAACGATTAGGAAAGGGAATTGGTGGTAAATAAGGTTCGACATAGTGGGTTACCGTTTGTTCTGGTAGGTTTGATGTTAATTCAGGAATAACTTTGGAAGTTTTAACTTTAGTGTTTTCATATTTTTCGTCGTCCGAAAATTCAGAATTAGAAGAGAAATACTCAATTTCTTCAGGAGAGTGATAAAATGGTGTGTACAAAGGTGTCATGTCTGTAGCGAAAATTACCTTGCATCCTTCAATTATTGTTGCTTTTGTTTCAACTTCGGAGGTTAAGGTTTTCACCTGAGATTCGAGTTTTCGGATGACTTTATCATGATCGATTCGGTTATTCTCAGTGTTTTGGTAAAGAGTTTTCAGCCACTCATCCTGCTCCGCTTGTCTTTTTGCAGCTTCTTCCATATATTTATTAATTTTTTTGATCACGTTTGGTCTCTTTTCTCCAGAAGGTGTTTGATTATCTGCACGAGTGTAGTATCCCGACGGACCTACACGGTATTTTGCTTCATTATTTCCGTTGAACGGAGCTGGGCAGCCAAATTCCCCATATTTGGCCTCCTCCACCTGTTTGACTTCCTCGTTGAAAGGACATTCTTTGTCGAGGTGAGGTCCTTCGCAGATTTTACATCCTACTTGGATCGCATGGACATTTTCTTTCAGCTTCTTCATATCGCGTCCTAAGTTATCTAGTTTACTTATTATTACAGCAAGTCCATCAGTATTACTGCTGCTGCTAAGGCTCCTGCTTAATGTCCTATCGTGCCACTTTTGAGTGTGGTCAGCCATGGTTTGTATTGCCGTTAGAGCTTGAGTTGGTGTCATCCCAGGAATCGGTCCCTGTGAGTCAAGCAATTGTCGATTCATAGTGCTCAAACCATTATTAAAGTTGGTTACCTTTTGATGGTTGTTTATGTCGTGGGTTGGGCACTTATACAACAAATCATTAAACCGTTCCTAAGCTTGGTATAATGATTCATTGATTTCTTGCTTGAAGTTGTGGATATCTTCAAGTCTTTTAGCAGTCTTGGATGGTGGACAATACCTTTGGATAAAAGCCTTTTTAAGTAGGTCCCAAGTGTTGACAACTCTTAGAGTAAGTCTATCCACCCATCTTTTAGCGGTCCTCGTAAGAGTTAACAGAAATACACGTAGGAGTACAGAGTCCTGTGACACCCCAGGAATATTGAATAAACTTACAATGTTGAGGACTCGATCAACATGATCATGGGCATCCACATTTTTATTCCTGGAGAAGGTTTCTTCCATCAATTCTCGCATGAATTGACTCTTGATCTCAAAGTTAACATTCCCTCTGATTTATGGATTAACCACACCCAATGTTTGGTTTTCTCGTTACCATGCTAAGTATTGCTCCATGGTGAGAGTATTGATGTCTACTCCCGCCATAGCTCATGTAGTTATTAGAAGTTAGAGAAAGAATATATATAATTACAAGAAATCAAATTAATACTAATTTTTAGATCCCCGACAGCGGCGCCAAAATATTGATGTGTATTTATTTTAAATGTTTATTTACCAAGTTTTAAATTTATAAAACTCAATTCACCTGACAAATGCACTAACAGGTAGAGAACCCGATCGTAAGTAGTGTAGAGATGGTAAATCCAAGGTCGTTCCAATAGCTAAGTTTTAATTAGTTTTAATTTGAATTGTCACGTATTGAAAGTAAATTTTAAGAAAGTAAATTGATAGAAGTAATCAGGGGAAAAAACGTGCTAGCCTAGCCAATTCATTACTACCGTCATAACTTATGTTTTCCTGTGCAATGTTATACCATGGTTTCATTAGTGGTTTCTAAAGTCGACAGACCTGAATAGATATATTTAGTCTGCCCTATAATTCTTGTGATCCTGAATCCCCCAAAGGTTACGAAGGTAGGGCAACCAGGTCATAGTGATTAATCCCAACTATCTCCAAGAACTAGTCTAATAACCTAAACAGATTATTAACCCTCTTTGAAAGAGTTCTTGGGCTTTTTAAGTATATTAAGTGTAGAGGCGGTAACAGGATTAATTCCTACACTAGGGATAGGGTTTAAAACCTATCCTAGTACCACTGTTAATCTCGCGTTTAATTGGTAATCTAATAACAGGACCAATAGGGTCTATATCACCCGCAATACTACCAAAACCTAGGGTTACACCATAGTCAAAAGGATATCCAACAAAACCATGATTTAACAGGAAACAAACATTATAACGATAGTAAATTCATAACTAGGCTAGCACTTGAAGTGCTTAGCCACTCATGGAAACAACAAAGCAAGAATTAATAAAGGTAATCATAGATTGAAAACTCATAATTCTTACAGATGTGTTTTATGAATGATTAAATACAAAAGTAATATAAGTGTGATCTCCCTTAGACTTCTGGTGGAATTCTTTGAGCTTTCGAGGCCTAGGTCACCCCTTGGATCTCTGGTGGAATGGATGATACTAAAGTGGCTAAATGAGGCCTCTATTTATAGATAACAAATTTGTTACGGCGTAACCTTGTAGAGTGTTACGCCATAAAGTGCTGACGAGGCTTTCCATGTTGTAGGCATAAAATATGTTATGGCGTAACTAATTAGCCATGTTACGCCGTAACGCTGACTAGGATGACTCATCCTACAATAATAATAATGTTATGGCATAAACCTTTTGTGTGGTTACGTCGTAATCTTGCTAGGTGACGTGTCTTGCATTGAATATGTTATGGTGTAACACTATCGTAGGTGTTACGCCGTAAACCTTCGTAAGAATCCTCGTTTTCTTCGTTTTTACGTCATTTTTCCGTGTTTCTTGTCACATACTTGCATTTTACCTGAAAACAAGGAAACAACCGTAAAAGTATTGAATTTAAGTATTTATAAGACAATTGCAAGTATTTTTAGGGGTGAATTGACACTAAAAAGTATCAAATATTTGATGTTATCAGACACGGGTTAGAGGTGCCTCTCTTTCGAGTTAGATATATAGTTTTATTTCATTGGGAGTAGGAGGGGTAGTTTGATAACGACCTCCCGAGGGTACACTAAGAGCCAAATAATCAAGAGACCATTTGTCTGAAAATGAACAATGACCTTCGGTAGGTATACCGAAGATCAGACCAAACTCTTCGTGAGTATAAGAAAAGAAATTGTTTTGAATGTTGAACTCGACTAACATGTGACCTTCTTAATTATAGGAAAGTCGGAATTGACTATAGAACTCATGAATAAACCGGGGAACAATTTGTTCACTTAGTTTTAAAAGACGGTCAAAACCAATCATTCCAAACATGGTGTTAAGATAGACCATATCATCATAGTTAGG
>BQNB010046889.1:2791-43453 GCA_026074375.1 Tanacetum coccineum | reverse complement strand
CGGTTTACTTTTAATTGTGTAGGAAATCATCACATCTCTCTTGCTCTAGTACAAGATCAGGCATTCAAGTCATTTGGAGGCCTGACCCGACAAAGGACTTTGACATTACTAAACCCGATACGAATTTTGTACTAACAAGCGGTATTATCGTCATTTACCTGCTTAAAAGATTCTGCCTTGATGCGAAACTCCACTTCCTCAATTCCTTTAGAGTACCTCGGAATCTCACCTTCTTTAGGTGGGTTTGTGTCAAAGTGATATGGGTTAACGGTAAGAATCCCGCACTCCTCAAAAAGTTGGAAATCTTCTCGTTTGTGAGCTGACTCGCTGATGCAAATAACGTAATTCCCTTAGACCGATTGCTTCGTGGAGTAGAATTGTAAGTTGTCATTGTGTAATTCATCATTGCATGCAATAAAAACCATGAGTTCATCAGGCTATTACATCAATGGGCACATAAGTAACTTCATCAGGCTATTACATCAACCGAGTCTTTAAGGACTAAAACTTTTTATCAACAGTATCTTGAAATTACATAAGTAACTTCAGCTCGAAAAATTTATAAAAAAAACAACACTGCATATTAATCACAGAATGTTTCAGAAATTATCTTGAAAACAACGTAAACCAAAGCAACAAGACATACCACTCTTGTTGCCGGATTCAAACACCAATCTTGGTGTATATGATAATCGATTAATTAAAGAAATAGTAGCTGATTAAAAAAAATTGTTATCACTAATCAGTTTTTTACAACAGCTTATGCAACTTTTCCGAATCCTAAAATTTTGACCCTAAATA
Organism: Tanacetum coccineum; assembly: GCA_026074375.1. Classification (NCBI taxonomy): domain Eukaryota; kingdom Viridiplantae; phylum Streptophyta; class Magnoliopsida; order Asterales; family Asteraceae; genus Tanacetum; species Tanacetum coccineum. The sequence goes on along the minus strand of BQNB010046889.1, from coordinate 42,652 downwards.
ATCAGAAATGTAATACTATGCATAAAATCTACAAAACACCCGGAAAAACATCACCAACTGACACTATTCATGTCAAACTGATACTCAGATGATAATTATTACACACACGCATGTGTTTACCCATGACATCTTTGATCTAATAATCAACAGGAATGAATTTTGCAAAACCTTGGCAATTCCCACTTCTTTAGTGTAAAAAGTCATTAGGTCAATGATTTTGCCATACATACATGTCAGCGCGGGTAACAAGAGTCGTTAATGCAAGTCTTTTGGCAAACAATTGATCAGTTTCAAAAGTTTGAAATAGCATTACATATAGTCCAAAATAAAAGCAGGATTGATACCAGTTTAGAACCCACACAAAGAAGGGAACATGGAAAAGTAATAGTACAGATGAATCAGAAACAGCTAGAGAAAAACACTAAACGACAGTAAGAACAGTCTTTCTTCTAAACAAGTCAAAGTCAAGTCAAGTGAGAGTGGTGGTTGTTGATTCTGAGGGTGGCTGGAACTGATTCTCAATCCTTGAATCCCACAAATTACTCAGCATCACTCACAAGTATCGTTTCTTTTAATCGAGTCAAGAAGACTTTTGCATCCTCCCTTGTCTCTTGGTTTCTGGTTGTCAAAACAAACTGTAAATCTGGAAAAAAAATTCTTCATCACTTCTTGAAGTTTTTCTTTGAAGACACTGATTGTATCAAAAATTGAGCAAGACTGCACAAGAAAGAATGGCGCATAAAGATTAGTCCTTAATTGTAGGAGAGGGAGAGAGAGGGAGAGGGAGAGGGAGAGAGGGAGAGAGAGAGAGTCTCTCTCTCTCTCTCTCTTCTACAATTAAGCACTAATCTTTATGCCTCTCTCTCTCTCTTTTAATCTTTATGCGCCATTCTTTCTTGTGCAGTCTTGCTCAATTTTTGATACAATCAGTGTCTTCAAAGAAAAACTTTAAGAAGTGATGAAGAATTTTTTTCCAGATTTACAGTTTGTTTTGACAGCCAGAAACAAAGAGACAAGGGAGGATGCAAAAGTCTTCTTGACTCGATCAAAAGAAACGATACTTGTGAGTGATGCTGAGTAATTTGTAGGATTCAAGGATTGAGAATCAGTTCCAACCACCCTGAGAATCAACAACCACCACTCTCACTTGACTTGACTTTGACTTGTTTAAAAGAAATGTAGGATCCCGAATTCACACAAACATGTATAGATCTAGAGAGATCTAGAGAGAGAAAGTTAGAGAGAGAATATGGAGAATGATAAAAATGAAATCCCGCGCCTTTTCTTTCTTTTTATATCTTTGTTTGACCTCAGGTTTGGGGTTTGACCATGGGTTAGGCTTGGGTAATTTTAAAAGGTTTTGGGCCGGTGGGTGTTAAATAGGTTATTATAGAAAGATAACGACCATTATCTCTTTATAAAAAGAGATAACGGTTGTTAGGGATTTAGGGACTTTTGGCAATATGGTTTAATTTCAAGGGATTGTTTTGGTTATTTTGGAATTTTGTCTTTATAAGTTTGACCAGAGTTGACTTGTTTGGCCCTTCTTGCTATCAAATCCCCGGCTCTTGTGCACTCTATCCGTTCTCGTGTCCTTGTTTATCCGGTTTTGGCCGATTTCTTGTGATATTTGCATTATCCGTACCTACACAATCACAAAGACAAAACAAGCAATATACAAGCATATTATGCACAATTTTATTTTTTTAGGGCCATTTTTGATATAAAAAGGATATGTGTTTTCACACATATAAGTTCTCCTTCCTCCTATTGGGTTAGTGACACATTTAACTGTTGCTGAAACGTCACCAACCTATCACTGTTCTGTCGCTAATCTGTCACTAACCAACAGTACTAAACAAAACAGGCAGTATTAACTTTTGTTTTCACTCATACAGTACAAATCACAAAAGCCAGCAGTATAAACTCTTAAACATCAAATCGAAACATTTGTAACTGCTTCCCCTTAAATAAACAACGATAATAATATACACCTCAGCCAAACACGTTTGCACGATGAAGCCTTAATACCTTCCAACCAGTTAAAACTACAAACTGCTTTTAAATAGCAGTACTAAATCATATACGCAACATCATTAGGTTATCATAGGATCATCGTGTCAGCAATAATAATCATGAGCACCACTTGGCAAAATTAACATGAAAACCAAGCAGTACTAAGTTCCTCGTTGGCAGTATAAATATCCATGTAGCAGTATTAAACACATAGCTGGCAGTCTCAATTTGTGAGAGCAGTACTAAAAACTCACAAGCAGTATTAATGAGCACAATCAGCATTAAGTATTTTCTTCTAGCAGTAAACGAGTAGTACTAATGTTGATTATCAATCAAAACCATAACCACTCAGCCATGAATGTGCCAGCTTCATCAAGACCAGAAACTAGGTTTCTTGAACGTTGTTATAGTGACTGTATGTCAAAACCTAACAACAAAAAACCTTTGACGTATAAATGCATTCTTCAATTCTCCATACTGCTGCTATTAAATAACACGAACAACAAACATTGTCTGAGCATTCACGAACATCAGATCCAAACTCACCAATAGACCTGCTGGTTTTTAGAACTTAGAGTTTCTTTGTCGGTACCTTCTGCTGTTCATCATTCGTCTTTATTATTGCTTTTGATAATACAAACAAATCATAGAACCTGCTGTCTCTTTTCTTCTATAAGCGACTCAACATAGTAGCCATTAATATCAATAGAACACGCTGATCCTACTAACAGCAGTAAACAATACCTTATTTTTTGTTTTCATAATTAGGGTTTGTAAAACCCTAGTTTTACCAAAATCACCTTTTACTCAAAAACAGATAATGAACACGAAACTAAAAACCTTGTAACCCTAGATATCAAGAGCAACCTGCTCTGATACCAATTGATAAGGATCGTTTAGCCCATCTAGGATTGTTTTACAGATAATATTGATTGCACAGCGGAATAATAAGAAAGCAATATTATCAAACAAGGTTTTTCATTCATACGTTTTCCCTATTACCCCAACTATAATTTGGGGCTACACCAACTAACTATGGTGTACTATTCGACTCTCATCAGTCGACTTGTTATCTAACTATCTAGACTCTCATTGGGAGAGCTCTAGTTTTCTATGGATGGATATCTAAATGCCTGGACCTCCTTTTATAGCATAAGGAGTCCTAGGCTTACAAGGAAACTAATTAATATATTAATGAGAGAATCAATTAATTATTTTCACATTAATATTAATTCTTATCTTATTTTGACCAAATCTTTATTTTCTTTTACATCTTGTAGAACTTTATGATGACAATTTTGGTCCTTCTTGTTTCCATCTTGTTTCATTCTTTTATTCACTTTGTCTCATCAAATCAAGAATCCCAACAAAATCCTTAAGATTTAGAATGATAACTAAATATCCTTTTTTATATATATCAGAGCAACAACTCTTACCCTAATGAATCCATACAAAATAATAAAATTAATTGAAAGAATATTATAACGAAATCCCTAGTGCGGCATACCAGTTTAGAAAATAAACCAAATCCATTCCGGGATCTTCTCGTTCTTCTATAGCGACAACCTTTTGTGCTCAAACTTGTCGTCGTTATCAAACAATAGTACCAACAGACACACCACCGATATTGGGGTAAGGATGATGGGAGAACTCGATATAAATGGTTTTTGGTAAACGGGAACGGACAATTTTTGTCACAAAGAAGCTCGGATAACATCTTGAACCTCGACTTCTAACATCAAACACCTTTTTTAAATGATTTTTGCTGTTATTTTCCAATTCAATGCATCTTTTTATTACTTTCCAATTCTTCGTACAACAACATTAGCACGACAACTTGTCATATCATTGATGTAACGCCCCTCTACGAGAAGGAGGCCGAAACATCATAATCATGGTGTCATATCAAAGCACAATAAAGGCATACAAACCTACAAGCGGGAAACCGGAATCAAACATCGGTCCCCTTCATAAAATAACTGTACATAACTGAAAAGAAAGTAATCTAAAGGTAGCTCTCATCCTAAGCTTAACCCTTTTTGCCCAAATCCCATCGCCATGTACCTGCCGTAAGAAACATGAAAAGAAATACGGCTGAGCATAATTGCTCAGTGAACGGATAAAATGATACAGTAAGATAGGTATAAATCATGAATAAATAAACATGAAGCAGCGGAATATGAATCGTCAGTGTCATGAGAGAATCTGTAAGATAAGTCATGAGAGAAAAGTAACATAGGAAAACATAATTAACATGGGTACAAGATGTCGTATGATATCATATGTGTTGTGGAGAAATTGAAGGGTACATCATGGGGAAAAACTGTGGAGCAAGCAAAACATGGGTAAAATGAGGTGAAAGACATTTTTGTAAATCATAAAAGTCATGGGGAAATATAGGAGTAAGTGAGTATCATTGAAAACGTAACATAAGTGTTATTAGGAAAAGTGGTTTAGATGTAAGTCTTGGATATTATGAGGTAGAAATATCATTGAAAGGTCATAATTGTCTTGAGGATAGAAAATGAGGAAAATACATCGTGAGAAACTAAGTGTGAAACATGTAAACATGGATAATATGGAGTAAAAGATGTCATGAGGAATAGGAATGAACATGTAAAGCATGGTTGTTAAGATGTAAACGTATAATGGAATATCATAGGTAGCATAACATAATAATATAGGATTGCCACGAGCTCTATAATCTTAACTTACATATTATCGTGCATACATGCATAAAGTTGAGGGGGATGCTCAAACATGTACGAGAGGGTGACTCTTCTTATAATGATATGGGTGGAGGGATCAACTCCATGTGTGGGATGTAGAGCACACACCAACCAATCACCATGAACGTATAAAACATGGTGGTTTATATAACTAGGATGCACCCATACGCCCCGAATAATAATGGCCAGACATGAAATAAAGTAACGTGAAAAGGGACGCCGCGTGAAATCACTCTCAACGCGAAAGAGTCATGACACAGGTGCCTCAAGTGTCATGGTCATGGTACCTCCATAACTAGGTGGTAAGTCACATAAATCATGGTCATGCATATATATATAGCTCGGGCAGTAAAAAAAAAAAAAAAAAAAAAAAAAAAAAAAAAAAAAAAAAAAAAAAAAACAAAAAAAAAAAAAAAAAAAAATAAAACTGGGACATGAAATAAAAATGGAATAAATCATGGCATAAACATAGAAAATGGGGAAGCATAGCAGTTCCTGGGGAAAAATGAATCTGAATAGGAGGAGATTGTCCTTTTGAAAGGAGGAGTATCCGTACTGGACATGAAGCAGTGAAAGGTAGAAATAGAAAAGGATATCACTCCGTGTTCACAGTGTACATGATAAAGAGCTGGTATATGGTATCTGTGCATGATTTAAGTTCTTTCTTTATTTAGTAACTTTCTAATTTTTGTAACTTTCTTAGATTGGTTACTGGTATGTTTCTTGGATTGATGATTCCATGATTTGTATCTTGTTATTCTTGGGATTCTAAAAGTTGTTCTTTCCTTAGTAAGTTTATTCCAAAATAGCAGGTTTCTATAAATAGAAACTTCTAAAATATAGCAGGTTTCCTTTATTAGCATTTGAATTCGTACTTATATTATTTCATAATTTAGTTTAATAATTCATTTTTTTGTAACTTATTTATGCCTTAGGGTATATTTAGTGATTATTTATAATTAAGGGACATAAATGTTAGTGTAGTACACTTATGTTTACAATTGGTATAAATTTTAAGACTTAAATGTTATTTAGTACACTTAGTTACAATTGGTAATTTATTTATAAGACTTATATGTTATTTAGTACACGTAGTCTACAATTGGTAAAATTAATTATTAGACTTAAATGTAAACTTTATGATAATATGGATATTATTGAAATTTATTATCGTTAATGATTTTAATGGTCATTTCTTATATACCTTTAAGGTTTTACCTGTTATAATACAAATTAAGGGTTCTAAAGTGTCATTGCATATATTAGGGTCAATATTGTCATTACTTGAATGTTTAAGGTTTTAAAATGGATTTATTAAGTTGGGTTGAAAAGAACTTAATGTAACTTATATCAATTCTCGACGGTCACAAGTTATTAGTAAACAATAATCACGTCTTGATCCCACTCATATGTTGCGGAAAAATCATTTCAGCATTAAGCCCATATTAAAAGCGAAAATATTTAAGCATAAACCCATATTTAAACGAAAATCATTTAATCAAATAAATTCTAGATTCATGGGCATGGTATTAATTATTTAAACCATCACCCTTAACTTTTATTCTTAGTATATATTTCATGAATATCATTCATTTCATTGTGATAATCTATTTTTAGGTTTCTTGGCCTCAATTCGTGTGTATTAAAACACCACAAGAAAAGAAAATAAGGTTTTTACACGTACCATTTAGGGGATTAATCGAGGATTGAATTGATGTAAAACACTTGGTTCTCACGAACCAAAAAATTGAAATCTCGCTCCTTCTTTCTCCTTGTGTGCCGCCGGCTTGTAGAATTTTTTTTAGGGTTTCTTGTTTTTAATTCTTGTAACAATTTAAATGAGATAAAACCCTAGTTTCTTGTAGTTATAATTAGGACCTTGGGCTTGGGCTTTTAAAAATTAAACATGGGCCTTTTCTTTCCTTGTGATTAGCCGAAATTTCATAAGTCCATAAGTAACTATTATGTAGTTTTTAGTTTATGTCATATTTCGCGTGTTCGTGTATTCATGATTCGTAAAATTTTATTTTTTTTTTTCTTCGGTTTTTAAATTCTTAAAAATAAAACAAAAGGGTTACTTGTACATGATAATTAATTATAAGTTTCTTGTCGATTTCATTGCATTTATTAGTAGAATTTTTTTTTTTTTTTTTATTTTTTTTATTTTCATGGTATTTTCATGTGGGTTTATACATCTCTTACCCCTCTTAAAAGAATAATTCGTCCTCGAATTAGAAACATGACATGACTGAAAAGAAGGATGATTCCTCCAAGAAATTTTAACGAAAGGGATCGTCTTGTTCCTCATGACTCTGTCTTGACAATTTAGAATAGCTTCTGGTTCATTAAGGTGAGATAAGTCCTCATGAATTGATGTGTGGAAAGTGATATCGTGAAAGGGAATGATACTTGAGCTTTATGAACAAAACAACGTGAAATACATCATGAAGTATGATAGCCTGAGGAGATAACGCCAAACGCATATGAAATCTTACACCGCGTCGAGAACTTCGATTGGTTGATGAAACAAAAACTTGTCCGTGATACCATAACGTCTGTTCTCCACTTGTAGGCGGATACTTTCTTGAAAATAAGATAATCGTGGACTGAAACTTAATGGTTACTAGCTTGTTGGTATAACCTCCTGACGAGTATGAAAATTCCGGAACGAAATGTGAAAACGTGGAAATCCTTATCGGTTACAATCACTGACGGAGTAACGGTAGTCGCACGATCTTCTGCTGGAATATCCTTGCAATTTCACTATCCGGAATAATATTGACATTTGGTAGAGAATGAATAGTTTGTTCGAATACATGTTAAGAAATAATTTGGGCTCTTATGATAGGGATCGTGTCCATGACTTGCCCATAGGAATAGTATACTCCAGCCTTGGGTGTGAAAACAACAGTTTCTAGTTTCACAGATCATGAGTATGATGGGTCATTTCTTAGGCTTTAGCTGGACGCTGTAACATAGGAAAAAATTTCTTCCCCATGCGTGCATGAGTGTTCAATCAATTGCCATTATTAAGGAATCATTTCTGAAAAATCTGACTCCATCTTGAATCAGATGGAAGAGTAAGAATAGGCGTGGAAATTAAATGTTGCTTACGTTCTTCAAAGATCTTCTCTCGCTCTTCGATCCATACAACTTCTCATCCTTTCGCGTAAGTTTAGTCAAGGGTAGGGCTAACCGTGAGAAAACTTCAACAACTCCGTGATAATGAACAGGCTAAACTTCAGTAAAAATGCGTGCTCGGTCTCAGACGTCGATTTGGCCATTTAGTGAAGTCTTAACTTTCGCCGGACCCATAGCAATCCTTCTGTTGGAACAACATGACCTAGGAATACCACTTTACTCAACCAGAACTTGCACTTGGAAAACTTGGTATACAATTTCCCTTGTTGAAAAATCTGTATAACAGTGCAAAGTTGGTCCTCGTGTTCCTCATTTGATTTAGTGGAGATCAGAATGTCATTAATGAGTACGATGACGAACTTGTCTAAGAATTTATGAAAACTCGATTATCGACCCCATAAATATCGCTGAAACATGGGTAAGATCAAAATTTATAAGGACCATAACGTGTGTGAAAGGCAGTCTTGGAAACGTCCTACTCTTTTACTCATAACCGATGATAACCAGGTCGCAATTCAATCTTGGAAAAGTGCTTAGCACCCGGGAGTTGTTCAAATAATTAACAAGCCGTGAGGGAAATATAAACGATGAGGATGATGTTCTTGTGCAATTTTACGGTAGAGATTATAACTCTCATGCTACCTTCCTTCTTTTGATACAACTAACAGAACTAGGATACTGACCCTTAAGTGATACACTTGGGCGAATAAAATTGTCCTAAACACTCTTGTAACCTAATCCTATAACTGCCTACCACTGAAATGGAAATATGCGATAAGGAGATTCAGGCAATAGTGCTTTGCCTACTGTTAAGAACTAAATGTATCCTATCCTGACGTCGCGGATAGTTAAGATATTCCTGGAATTTCTTTGACAACACATCCGTGAAAGAATATCCGAAATAAATCGTCTGATCATGGTAAAAAGACAGATATCTTGAGAAGTCGAGTCAAGAATGTGGGGGGTGGGTGTATAGTTTAGGACAAACTTTTACAGTCATTTGATGTGATTCGTATGTACCCATGCTTAAAGGGTCTCAAATAAAATTTAAAATAACAGAATGAATATCTCTACTTTACCGTCTGAACCATTATTATTGTCATTGGAATCAAGAGTATGAATTATCATGAAAATAAATATGTAAATTAAGATCAAGAACAAATGTACTCCAAGGTTGCGCCTATCCAATTCTAACTTAGGTAATTTACTAGAACATACGCACATGTATAGAATGAACGTTGCTTTAAAATATACGGAATCTAGGACATCAAAACATATATGAGAGTACTACCCCACCACACACCCCATAGATTTATTACTGTGCTAAGTTTTTCATGGGCGTGGATATACATGATACATGGTTAGGAAATGTAGGTGTCATTGTAATACATGAGATAAACGTGGTAGATGTAATGGAATGCGTCATAATCGCTATCAGTTAAACAAAACTATGCAGTTCAGATTAGTGATGCGAATCAGTGATGGTACTTGAGTATCAGTGGTCTGATTCTGCGTAATTGCTAAGACACGGCCGATGCATTCTGGTTTCCTTGTCAGCGTGACCAGATTTACTTGTGCATGTCCTTCCTTGTCATCTTGTGGGAGGTGCCCAGTGCTGGCCGTACTTGAAGGCAATTTTTCTGCATGCATGACGACACTCTCCTAGGAGTCTCCTTTTATACGACCAACATTTTGGCATAAACAGATGGTACAAAATCTTAGGGAATACCATGGATTACTGGGAATTGATTTGGAGATATACATGATAGACCTGAGTTTGAGAAGTAAGGAAAATAAACTTGTAGAAAAAATTTTAAGTCCAAAGTATCAGAATCAACAGGTGGTTGACTACAGACTATGTTCCTCTGGTCGGTCCATCTACTGGAGTTCTTTTGTTTTTTGTTATGTCTAGATGTTAGATTCAGGTTACAAACGGTGAAGACTAAAAAAATTTAAAAGAAATTTGTCGTTATTACGGTGGTTGTTTACTACGTCTTGCATGTCATGTCCATGACGGTTGTTATTCTGATCGTGACTCTGAACATTACTCTGCTGGGTGACCGGTTGCTACCAATCTCCATTCTTATATCAGAAATAATGGTCGAGTGGTGCATGATCTGTAAGATAAGGGAGTAAGGACATGGAATATGGTGAAGTCATGGAATAAGGTCGCAACTTTTAATTTGTTGAAATTTTTACTTCTTCCCTGATTGCTCAGACCCATCATAATCCTCCGTGTCATGTAGAATTTCCAAGTTATGAGCAACATCAGCAAACTGAGCAATATCGATGAACAGTATGCACATGAGATGGTCGAGGATAGATTGTGAAAACTCTACGGGAATTTCTTCGTATGCTCATAGGCTCCTTTCACCAAGATATTCGTCGCTATTCAAACTTATACACAGCCAACCTTGTCTTGAAAACATTAAAATCTCCTCTAAGTGAGATATCCGATTCTCTGCGTCTTTAGGAGCTGCCGCATTATCGAATGAATGGGGATTTTGCTTGTTAAAGCGTTCAAGCCACGTGTGGATAGTGACCGGTGGAGGATTCTCACCTGAATCATTAAACGGTCCAATACCATCCCGGAATTCTTCGCGAACCTATTCACGAATCTGAGGGAGCATGGATGTCACGGTGCTTAGAATGGCCGTAGTGTACGTCTAATATCGGTACGAGGGATAGCCATCTGATATCATCGAAGGTAAGATAACGATTTAAACGGTTTTGAGGATCAAAAAGTGAAAAGAATGTTTGTCGATCATGGAATAGCCTAGTGTCTACCCAATCCTCACAGGTCATGATTTAGAGCCTACAGGTCGAAACCTTGGCTCTGATACCATAATTGTAACGCCCCTCTACGAGAAGGAGGCCGAAACATCATAATCATGGTGTCATATCAAAGCACATTCTAGGCATTACAACCTACAAGCGGGAAACCGGAACTCAAACAACGGTCCCCTTCATATAATAAAATGTACACAACTGAAAAGAAAGTAATTAAAGGTAGCTCTCATCCTAAGCTTAAAACCCTTTTTGGCCCAAATCCATCGCCATGTACCTGGTAAGAAAACATGAAAAGTATTACGGCTGTGCATAATTGCTCAGTGAACGGCTAAAAATGATACAGTAAGATAGGTATAAATATGATTAAATATACATGTAAGCAGCGATATGAATCGTCAGTGTCATGAGAGGAAGCTGTAGACCTACTCAAAGCATCAGCCACCACATTTGCTTTACCCGGATGGTACTGAATGTTGGTGTCATAATCCTTCAATAACTCCAACCAACGCCTCTGTCTCATATTTAATTCTCGCTCTTCATTCCATACAAACTTCTCACCTTTTTGCATAAGCTTGGTTAAGGGTAAGGCTAATCGTGAGAAACCCTCTATGAATCTGCGGTAATAACCTGTTAATCCAAGAAAACTCCGTACTTTGGTCACGGACGTCGGTCTTGGCCACTTGGTGATAGCCTCAACCTTCGCCGGATCCATAGTAATTCCTTCTGCTGAAACAATGTGACCCAAAAATGCCACTTTACTCAACCAGAATTCGCATTTGGAAAACTTGGCATATAGTTTCTCTTGTCGTAAAATCTGTAAAACAGTGCGAAGATGGTCCTCATGTTCCTCTTTAGATTTAGAAAAACCAGAATATCATCGATGAATACGATGACGAACTTGTCTAAGAATTCATGAAAGATTCGGTTCATCAAGTCCATAAACACCGCTGGAGCATTCGTGAGACCAAAAGGCATAACCAGAAATTCATAGTGGCCATAACGTGTACGAAAAACAGTCTTGGAAATATCCTGCTCTGATACCGTAATTGTAACACCCCTCTCTGATGAAAGGCATCACTTCATAACCATGGCGTCATATCAAAGCATAAAAGGCATAAAACAGATATCAAATAAAGTAACATGAAAAGGGAAGCCGCGTGAAATCACTCTCAACGCGAAAGAGTCATGACACAGGTGCCTCAAGTGTCATGGTCATAGTACCTCCATAACTAGGTGGTAAGTCGCGTAAATCATGGTCATGCATATATATATAGCTCGGGCAGTGGGACATGAAATAAACATGGAATAAATCATGGCAAAACATAGAAATGGGGAAGCATAGCAGTTCTTGGGGAAATGAATCATGAATAGAAAGAATGTCCTTACTGAAAGGACGGAATATCCGTACCTGGACAATGAAGCAGTGAAAGGAAGAAATAGAAAGATATCACTCCGTCTTCACACGTGCTACATGATAAAGAGCTTGTATAAGTTACTTGTGCATGATTTAAGTTTCTTTCTATATTTAGTAACTTTCTATTTTTGGTAACTTTCCTTGATTGGTATACTTGTATGTTTCTTGGATTGTTGTATTCCATGATTTGTATCTTGTTATACTTGGTATTCTAAAAGTAGTACTTTCCTTAGTAAGTTTCCAAAAATAGCAGGTTTCTATAAATAGTAACTTTCTAAAAATATAGCAGGTTTCCAATATTAGCATTTGAATTCGTACTTATAATATATCATAATTTAGTTAAATCATGTAACTTATTATGCCTTAGGGTATATTTAGTGATTAATTATAATTAAGGGACATAAATGTTATTTAGTACACTTAAGTTACAATTGGTAATTAATTATAAGACTTAAATGTTATTTAGTACACTTAAGTTACAAATGGGTAATTAATTATAAGACTTAAATGTCAACTTTATGATAATATGGATGTTAATAGAAATTAATTAACGTTAAAGATATAATGGTCATTTCTATAACCTTTAAGGGTAATACCTGTAATTAATACAAATTAAAGGGTCTAAAGTGTCATTTCATAAATTAGGGGTCAATATTGTCATTACTTGGAAGTTTAAGGTTTAAAAATGGAATTTATTAAAGTTAGGGTTGAAAAGACACTTAAAGTAATTATATAAATTCTCGACGGTCACAGTTATTATAAAAAAATACCCGGTCATGATCCCACACATATATTGCCGAAAATCATTTAAGCCATAAGCCCATATATAAGCCGAAAATATTTAAGCCATAATCCCATATATAAGCCGAAAATCATTTAATCAAATAAATCTTGATTCATGGCATGGTATAATTATTTAAACATCACCACTTAACATATATTTCTTGTATTATTATTCTTGAATAATCTTATCATTGCATGTATAATCATATTAAGGTTTACTTGGCTCAATTCATGTGTATAAAACATCCACAAGAAAAGAAAATAATGGTTTTTAAACTGTACCAATTACGGGGTTTTAATCGAGGATTGAATATTAGATGAAAAACATAGGATTCACGAACCAAGATCGAAAAATCCTTCTTCTTCCTTGTGGGGGGTGCAGCTGGTTTGTTAGAAATTTTTTTTGGGTTTCTTGTTTTTTTATTCTTGTAACAATTTAAATGAGATAAAACCCTAGTTTCTTTGTAGTTATAATTGGGACTTGGGGCTTGGGCTTTTAAAAAATTACAACATGGCCATTTTCTTTTCTTATAATTAGCCCGAAATTCATAAGCCCACATGTAACTATTATGTAATTTTTATTTTATGTCGTATTTCGCGTGTTCGTATATTCATGATTCGTAATTTTATTTTCGTGCGTTAACTTGTCATGAACACCTTTTTTAAATGATTTTTGCTATTATTTTCCAATTCAATGCATCTTTTTATTACTTTCCAATTCTCCGTACACCAACATTAGCACGACAACTTGTCATATCATTGATATCTTAAATAAAAAGAAGGAAAAACGCCTTGTTAACTAGACATAGGATAAGCATGCTTGGGTTCAAAGACTGTGGTGGCTAAAAAACACAGTTGCATTCGGGTGACACGGTCATGATAGGCAAGCAAGTATTATCCAAATTTGATATACGAAGACAACTTGTGAAGTACATATAAAACTATATCTCCATAACCTAACAACTGACGATCTAAAGTATTGACAGTAGCATTAACGTGAAACCATCAACAAATCAAGTTTAAATATTACGATTACCAATGTGCAGAAAAAGACACTAGTTGCTTAAATATAAACTTCGTTGATGGTTTAAACTAAAATAGTGGTCATCTCAAATGCCCAAAAATAACAACAAAAATATTCACAAAAGCAATAAATATCATACCTCAACAAACTCTTTTAGCCGGCCCCACAAATCTTCCCAAAGAATTTTATGAATATAATCGTCAAGGAAGCTGTGTATTCTATCTATTTCTACATCCAACCACCTCTTAGACAGGGACCTAGCATAGTCGGCCTGCGTATCCTCAAAAAAGAACAATGCTTGAGTAATTGGAGATAAAATGTTCAAAAGAGGATTCATCTGTGATAGCTAATAACTAATTAACATGGCCTATTCAGTTCAGAAACATTTTAATTTTATTATCACAACCTATTGTAAACTCAAAGAACTCAACATTTTCTGCCGAAAGTATGAATAGATGAAGAACGAATTACCTTAAATGAATAGTTGATGGTAGGAGAAAGGAAAGCATAATTATATGGACGTAACTATCCATTCATCACTCCACATCTAGTGCTAAACGGATCACCAAATAAACAACATGTTATTTTGGCTTTCGACGGTGGTCTATCATTATAGACATGCTTCTTAACGCAAATTCCCCTTCAAGCATCATAAAAACCTTTCATGTCGATTCCTTCCATCTTCTTCACGACTATGTTGTCTTGAATAGCCTAAACCCAAAGAATAACAATCTGTTAATAAACAGAACAACGGTATTTAGAACATACTACGATTGCATTTTAACATGCTTCATTTTTTCCCAATGACATAATGACGTAAATTAGATTTACAAACACATTGTACGAGATATACAAAGAAATATGCTACCTCACTCCAATGCCTGATATTGTAAACTACCGTCATTAAAAATACAATATGTACATGTGTTGTCGCCATCATGTTTGGCAAAAACTCCGGCATGCGCCATGCATAGAATTCCCACACTAACAACATTAGCAAGAACACGAAAACACGAATTCATATATAAGAACGTTTATTTAATGAGATTTGGGACTATTAAAACGATCTAAAAGTTTAGGAACACTAAACACATAAGGAAAAATATAAAAAGACTACCATTTTCCCGCAACCAAATAAAACATTATAACACTTATGATTATACACAGCTCATGTCGTTTATAAATGACTGTCACTTGGCCAAAACAACAACACATGACTAGCGTTTTTATAACCAAATATAAACAAATATAAACATTAGGTGCCAAAAACTATAACATCAAGAAATGACATATGGTTATATTACTTTCAAACACAAACAAAAAAACTTAAATGACACAGTTTCGACAAGACACTGTTTGACGTCCAAATAAACTCGCCTTTTTTAAATCAACGCTTTTGTTTGATTTCCTATTATATTAAACGATAATTAAATCAACCCAAAAATCACAAACCCAAAGCACGCACCAACTGCATCCAAAGTAGAAACATAAAAGCCTACAAAACTACAACAAGCAACAATCCTACTTCAAGACTTAACATCGAACACGAAACCTAACACCTATAATTACAGTTTTTACTAACGAGTACGCGGGTGTAATCAGGTCCTCCTGATGCGTGATTTATGTTTAAACTAATTACCAAGTTTTAAATTTATAAAACTTGACTACCTATGGTCTACAACGCACTAACGGGCAGAGAACCCGGTCATGTGTAGTATAGGATTGGTAAATCCGAGATCGTTCCCAAGAGCTAATGGGCGATCTAAAATCTGAGTTTAAAGGTTGTCATGTTTAAAAAGCTGTTTTGATGATTAAATTGCAAGAAAATAAATAACAGGAATTATATAAGTTTTACTAATCAAGGGAAGAAAATATGTTAACCTAGTTATTTTCTTATGAGTTGACTCTAAGGTTCAATGTTTACTTATCCGTTCCCCTAGAGGTATCTAAATTCGTTAGGCTCGAAACCGCATTATCGCCTAACCTATGATCCCTGAGTGGAATGAACCCGCGAAAGGAATTGACCTATTCTTAGTTCGTAGTGGTTAAGAATTCCAACAACCCTATGAGATATGCTTTTCTATTAATATGGCTCATACTCCTAACCATGTATATATTACTAAGGGGTCGCCTAATGGTCATATGTCGAACAACTACTAGGATTGATCATCCATAGTCAATCATGCAGGCTAGGATTCAGAGAATAACTTAATACCTAGCACACACTCAACCTAATACCAACACTCAGAAAGGAACACGAGGATATACAAACATACTACACAGATTATCCAGGAGAACAATTAAATAAACATGATAACTAATAACTCATAATAATCATAACAAGGTTACCACAAATGTAATTAGCCGATCATATTGTAAATTACACAAACAATAATGAATAAAACATTGATCAAATTAAACATAACCTTTGATACAGATTACTTGATGTTAAACTAATAACGAGGGTGATTGTATGCGAATTATCCTTTAAAAAATGGTGGATGATGATTGGAAAACGAGTTGGGATGGTGCCCTAGTCGTCCCCTGAGATTGGGGGAAGAATGATGATCAATTATACAGAATTCGGCCTCTATATATAGGCTTTGAATCAACTACGATGTAGTTGAAAGTGATGAACTACGCCGTAGTTACCAAAACTACTATTTAGTTGGATCGGCGGAGCTACTTCATAGTTATGACGTCACAAAAACTACTCCGTAGTTGAGGTGTAAAACTACTCTGTAGTTGCTGCAGCTACATCGTAGTTATTGCAAAATTGTGATTTTTGATTTGCGATCTGGGTTTAACTCAAAACACAAAAGTTTTAGATATCTCTTTCCTCTTTCCATGGCCACTTGAATCAACTTAAAATGAGTTTGGATGAAGAAGTTATGGTCAAAATACTAAAGCATATTTCTGGAGACATCCGGGAACATTTCTTCAACTTGTCGCTTGTATCTTATCACTTGCTTGTTTCAAGAGCCTTCCTTAAATGACTCCAAATCCATAACTAAATAACTCCATAAGTAATTCATCATAGAAGCATCCAACTTTCACGTCATTTCGGTTCCCCTGCTGATTACCTTAAAAATGTAATATGAACTTGTTAAATACCAAATTTAATATAAAACAATATAAAACCGCACGAGCCCAATAAACATAGTAATTTGGATATAGAAAAGTATCAACAATTTGATGTTCATCAACCCTCCACCCCTCATTGTTTTCAATCAAAACCCTAAACAGTTATAACTTAAAAACCCAAAATTATAAGAACACTGAAAAATTACGACATGCAATAACACTATATCAGAATCAAACACTTTAAATGATAAATTAAAAAACCACATCTTAAACATGATATGTGTCAAGCATAGTCAGGTCCTCTAATATCATATCAACCAAAACCCTTAAAACGTTATAACTTTAAACGACAAAATTAAAAGAGCACACAAAAAGTACAACATGCAACAAAAATAGCTCACGAATCAACACTTTTACATGGAAAAATTAAAAAACACAAATCTTCAACACATCCCCGAGTCAATAAAGTGAATAAAGAAAAAGTATTGCTTACAGTGCAAACATAAACGAACTTGTTTAGTTTAGGTAACCAAGATTACACTACAACACCCAATCTAAAACAACCGCGCTCAACCCCAAAACGACATCATTTGGCCAGTGAAGTCACAAAACGGTCTAAACGACGTTGTTTTTGTACCATGCTCGACATAATGTAATTTTTGGTGAGAAGTGTAGTTATAGGTGTTAGGTGTTCATTTTCGTTTTTAAGGTAAGGTTATTGCATGGTATAATTTTTGTAGTCTTCGTTTTTGTACTTTAGCTGCAATTGTTACATGTTGTGGATTTGCGATTTTTAGTGTAATGTCCGCCTTATATCGGCTACAAAATGTATGTTGCCAAAGACTGTGGCGTTTAAGTTTTGCGGTTGTACCATTTGAGCGTATTGTTATGTTTAAAATTAATGATATTTTAGGTCATTTGTGAGTTTATAGTTTTGGCACCTGATGTGGGTATTTGTTTATATTTGATTAAAAAAATTGTTAGGGATCTATAAAGTGTTGGTCACTTACAATTATTTTTTATGTAATGTCGTGTTTCGTAGTTTACATTGTAACAACTTACGTTATCCCACATCGCCCTTAAAGGTCATGTTGTAAGCCTTCCTTCTCCTATAAAAGGAAGAGATAGGGGAAGGTTGTGGGTTGGTGAAACTTAGACAACATAATGCTTATCATATTTCTCTCATATCTCTCTCTAGTTTCCACCCATTCTATCTCTCTCTCTCTAAAACCTAAGTTATACTTGTGTATGATTGATATGGTAATTGTATAATCTCTACAATTGGTATCAAGAGCCATGAGATGATTTAGTGGTGTTTTTATGTGTGTTTTAAACCTTGTTGTCATGTTTTCTTGCGGTTTAACATTTGAATTTGTTTAAAAATCCAAACTCTGTGTTAAAAACCATAAAAGTTTAATTTTTATCATATAAAACGTGTCTTATAAAAAAGGATCAAGGAAAATTGGATTAAAAGTTATTTTAAAAGTGATTTTATGTATTTCAAATTTTTCGAAAGTCTTACGAAATAAAGATTAAAACTTGCGGTTTAACTAAGTTGCAGAATAAAGAGTCTATAATTTGGACTTGCGGTTTACTTTATATCTTGCGGTTTATAAAGGCACACAGTTAATCTAAACGAGCTAACCAATCATGCGATTAAGCAAGGTCGTGTGATATAAAAGTTTTGTGATTTAAACTTATGAAATAAGTTTTGCGATGTAACTTTGCGATTTAAGTTGTGGAATAAGTTTTGCAGTTTAGGTTTGTGAAATAAATTTTGCGTTTTAAACTTGCGATTTAACTCGTGTGGTTTAGAACTCTTGTGAAATAATTTTGTTGTGATTTAACAAAAACTTGCGGTTTAAGATTTTTCCCAAAAACTTGTGATTTCAGAATCTGTCCCAAATCTTATAGTTTAATCAAAAGTTGCGATTTAAGCTTAATCAAATCTTGAGGTTTAACATTATAACTTGTGATTTAAGTTTTTATTTGAGATTGAGATTTGAGACTTAGATTGCACAAGTTAGACAAGACTTTGAGGACTTTTTGGACTATAAACAAGACAAGTAAAACACATAATCACTTAATCACATAAAACAACAACACAACACTTCCTAATCATTAAAACGATCATTACTCATATCATTTCATAACACATAAATTCATCATGTCATCACTTGCTAAAAACATTCTTGCTGCTAGAGCTGAAAACCGACCTCCTATGCTGGAGAAAGACGGATACGATACTTGGCAAAGTCGTATGTTGTTATATGTTGAGGGGAAAGAACACGGAGAAATGTTGCTTGATTCCATTCTTAATGGTTCGTTTGAATACAAAGTGGTCACTTTTCCAGCAAATGAAGCAATGGGAATACCAGCTGAAACATGGATGTAGACTTTTAAGGACTTAACTCCAGAAGAAAAAAAATCAGAAAGGAATGTGATATTCGAGCTGCAAACATCATTCTTCACAGATTACCAAATGATATCTACACTTTGTGGAATTATAATACAATTGCCTATTAAATATGGTACAGGGTGAAAGAGCTAATGGAAGGAACTGAGCTCACCAAGCAAGAAAAAGAGTCAAAATTGGCATATGAATTTGACAGATTACATCAAAGAAAAGAGAGACGATTCAATCATATTACATGAGGTTTGCTAAGTTAATGAATGATATCAATATCATTGGGATTGAAATGAAACCACTTCAAGTAAATACCAAGTTTGTTAATCACCTTTAACCGGAATGGAGTAGGTTTGTGACAGGGGTGAAACAAGTAAAGAATCTTCATCAAGTCAGTTTTGATCAACTGTATACATACCTCAAGCAGAATGAACTAGATGCAAATGAAGTTCGTGCAATGAAAGCTAGATTTCCATATCCACTTGCACTTATTGCTAATACCTACAATCCACTACCATCTTACTCATGTTACAAGTCTTAATACAATCTATCAATGCCAGTTGCTTCTCAACAACCATACATTCCATAACCATCATATGAACCACCTGCTGCTTACCAACAACCACATGTTATTTACCAACAACCACGTGTTATTTACCAACAACCACCTACTGCTTTTCAACAACCACCATATAGACCTACATCACTAGATTTAGGATTTGTAGTACCAACCTTTTTACCCATGGATGATCCAATTGCAAGTTTGAATAAACCTATGATGTTTCTCACCACTGCTATATCTTCAAGATACCTGTCAACCAATAACCAACTCAGATTATCATCCACTCCTAGAAGTCAAGCAAACATTCAGGGTGGAAGAGTAGTTGTTCAGAAAGTTCAAGGCAGACAAGCTCAGGGTTATAGTAATGCTAGAAGGGGCAGAGGAACAAGAAATACTAGGGTAGTAAGGACTGTTGGGGACTTAATTGCCAATCCAACGAATGTGATTAAATGTTATAACAACAGAAGGAATGGGCATTATGCTAAAGAAT
This sequence comes from Tanacetum coccineum, assembly GCA_026074375.1. Lineage (NCBI taxonomy): Eukaryota > Viridiplantae > Streptophyta > Magnoliopsida > Asterales > Asteraceae > Tanacetum > Tanacetum coccineum. The sequence continues at coordinate 22,212 of BQNB010046889.1, read as the reverse complement.
GTACAACAAAGAAGAGGGTTAACGATTCTGAATGGTTCAAGGAAAATATGTTGCTAGCACAACAACAAGAGGCAGGAATAGAGATTGCTGTAAATAACAAGATTTCCTAGCTGATGGATTAGAAGGTTTTGACTCGGATTATGAGGAACTACAATTGAATGCCACTTCCATCCTAATGACAGAGAAGGTTAACGCTTATGATTCAGAAGTTGATGAGGCACCGACTGCTAGTGCAATCTTCATGGCAAAGATGTCACCTGTTGGTTCTATTAATTAGGATGAAGTTGGTCCATCGTATGATTCAGATATCTTATATGAGGTACCCAATTACGACACTTACCATGCGAATGATATGTTTAATCCATTTGTACAAGAATTGACAGCTTTTGAACAATTAGTTTCTGTTAATGACACATATGTGGATTTTCTAAGTGACAGTAATGTTATTTCTGATAATCCATATTCGGATAATAATGAAAATGAAGTTGTTCAAGAGATGACTTCTCTTGCACAAAATGATGTTTCCATTTTGTCGTTAATTGAGAACATGCAACATGAAGTTACTCGTTGTAACACAGGCAATCTAGAAACTAAGCAAGTAAATGAACAATTGACCATTGAGCTTGACAGATATAGAAAACAAGTCAAAATTTTGGAATCTGAAAAGGAAAATCAACTTGTTTTCACATCTATCGAAAAGGATTTAGATTCTAAAATGAGAAAACTGATCGTTGAGTATAATCATAAGGAGGCAGCTTTTAATAAGGAAATTCTTGTCTTAAAACAAGAACTTTCTTTGACATCCGAAACCAATTCATCTTTGAAAAACAATAATAATTTTGAATCAAGACAACTAAACGAGAGGATAAGTACATCGATCAAGTTTTGGATTTACAGAAAAAGAACAAGAAATAAAAAAATTGATGACATCAAATAACGTCTATTTTATAGCATCATTTATCCCATATATTTAACCCATTTTATATAATTATTGCAAAGAATTGTTACTTAATCGTTGATATTTGAGAATTGCAGTAATTATAGAGTACTTGGTGAATATTAGCAAAAGGCGCACATTTTGGAGCTTAAATGAAGATATTTTGAAGATTACTATTCTGATTACCAATACGCCGTATCCATCAAGGAAGATACGACGTATCCGCGCCTGCACTCACCAAAGACCACAAAGGAAACAAGCTCAATACGCCGTATCCAGAGAAGACCAATACGCCGTATTCAAGATATAGTATGTGAATATTTTGGAAGATATCAAACGTGGTCCCTACTCCAAGAAACTTCAATATGCCGTATCTAACCCCTTGGATACGCCGTATCGAATCGACTATAAATAGAAAACTCAAAAACGAGTTTTAAGTGTGCTAAATCATATTCTCGATACCTAAACCATAAAAGTTGATTTTCAAAGGAGAAAAAGAGCATAAGAGGTCTTGCAACGCATTCCAATCCATAGAAGACAACGTGTAATTTCTTATACTTTTGTAATCGTTTAGTATTTGGTATCATTCGTTAACTCGGTTAGTTTACCTTGGCTAAAACAATTACTCTTGTATTAATTATGATGTTTGAAGGCTAATACCTTCGGGTATTAGCCATTATTATGAAGATCTAAATGTTTGGTTTTGTTTATATCTCGATTGCTTAATTTATCGTTGAATGCTTGTTTATGTTTATTAATTCATACTTGTTTATGTGCTTTTGTATGCGACCTATCATTCAACTGGATCTAGTGATACGTATCAAGTAATCTAGATGCCAGGATAGCTCTCTCTATATAGTGATTTATACATCTAGAATCATAGGATCACAAGTATTGTCCTTCTAAAATTGTGCTAAGGATACGCTTCTGGCTTAACTAGTTAGCGGAAACTGCCTTTGGTTTATTGAACATGTTGACTAGTAGGTGAATCTAGATAATTCAACAAGTAATGTTCTGATTCCATTGGATAGTTGGACAAGTAGACTACTAGAGTATAAATTGCCATTAAGCAGTAAGTGAGTAAAGTCTCTATGAGCTAGTGTTTAACAAGATCACCATTGCTTTAATCCCTAAGATAGATTATAACCAGGTAATAAGAATGCTTTATGCGGATGCTTTAATTGTCACAGAATTAATGTGTCTAGGTCTTAGGATGTCCCGCCTAAGTCTAGGAATGATATGCCTCTTCGAGATAAGTAACCATTGCACCGAATAAACAAACCAACTTCTAATCGGATTAATGATGGCTAATACAGTTTTCTATCATAAGGCTCGACCGCTCTTTTATCTTTTGTTAATTTTCTTGCGTGGGTTAAAGTGTCTTGAATTGATTGTAGTCACCAAACAAACCCGTGCCAGTCTCTCAGGTTGAAACGCTCTTCTACCTGTTAGAATTAGGATTAGAACTAACATAGGATTAACATAGGTTTGACTTAGATTAGAATTAACATAGATTAGATGACCAAAACATAAATAAATTGAGATATTTAACCTCGCTTCAAGTGTTCGACACCCTACTTACCATGAATCTACCACTGACCGGGTATACTGCCCGTTAAAGTGTTGTTTTTGGTTAAGTCGGAAAAATATAAATTTAAAACTTGAACTATCATAAATAAACACCATACAACAACACATCAAGTTTTTGGCGCCGCTGCCGGGGAGTGAAGATTAATCTTGATTTTTATTTTATGTTTTGGTTTTTAACATTAGATTAGATCTAACGCTTAGGAATAGTGTAAATTAGATTAGTGTAATTTAGAGTAGTTTATATTCCTGTTTGTTTGCTTACTCTGTTTATGTGATACGGCGTATTCAGTTCACTGAATACGACGTATTAGTTATTTAACAAGTTTTTCTAGTAAGATTGTTACCGGATGGACGATCCGAACATTACTATGGAAGAGTATATCAGGCTTGAGGAAGAGAAAGCTTGAAAATGTGGGAAAGTGTTTAACTAGGAAACTGCTAAGTACGGTAAGATCTGGTATGATGAAGACATTCACGACCTTAGATCCGTTAAAACCGAATTCCCAGCTATAGCCTTTAATGACGAGGTATCATCTGAAAAAACACTTTCTTGTGAACCCACGATAAGTTCTTTTAACGATGAAAATGACTTTAGAATTTCATTTGACGATTCCGACGATGAAGATTACATGGTAATTTTTGACAAAAACTCATTTTCTTATAAAAAAAATTCTTCCAATGATTTGAAAACGGATTCGGAAAATGATAATGAAAAAGTCATGCCTTCATTTCCATCACCTGAGCCTACAGTCAGTTGTTTTGATGATTTAGACTTCTTTAATGATTTTGAGAATGAATTTCCAGCCATCGATTACAATGATGCCCAAATGTCTAAATCAGATTTATTAACTGAACCGATCTTAAGCCCTTAACATATCGATGAATTTGATTTAAATGATGAAATATCATTGTCTGAATATGATGAAGATGAACAAAATGTTTTGCACTTTAATGATCTATTCCCCTTCAACATTATTCATCCTGATGATTTAAAGTCGAAAAAAGACAATGATGATAGTGAGATCGATAAAATACAGTCTTCGGGGGGTAATGAAATCACACAAGGGTCAAATATACTTTCTGAATCAAGTCACGATAAAATCACTAAAACTTTTAGAACAGGAAGTTTTGTCATGAGCTTAAAAGTAAATATCGTAATTTAGACTTATTACGCAAACGGAATGCTATTCTATCTCATTATGAATTTGTATGTGCCGTTTGGCATTCCGTTCGACCCTAAACGATATTATAAGGATGGTGATTGTGCACAAATGTTGCGGAGGCCAAGGTAAGTTTTCTTTGCTTTATTTAAATTAAGAAAATTGGTCTCCAAGGACGGATACGGCGTATTAGGTTAAAACCTATACGGCGTATCCACTGTTTTTATTAAAAATTGACCAAGTCAACAAAACTTGCCAATACGGCGTATTAATCATGAATCGATATGGCGTATCGAGTTTGGGTATAAAAACCCCCTGATACGCCGGATTGAGTTTTACCACTACATTTTTCACTCCACACACACAAACGATTTTACCATAAATTTATTTAAAGATCTCTTGTTCTTAATTTGCAATCGCACTCTTTTCTTCATCAAGATCAAACGGTAATAAACTTTTCCCTTTTCTCCTTTTTGATTTTTTTTCAAATCTAATTAGGGTTAGGGTTTGGTTTATAGAATTAGGGGATATGCTTTAAGTTTAGATCCTATTTACCCCCCTGAACTAGAATAAGCTATTTGGTAGAATTATTAAATGGGTCAAAATGGGTAAAAAGGGGAACCCCCTTTTTGTTTTCATATTGGAGAGCAATACGGCGTATCCACTAACATGGATACGGCATATTGACTAAATTTTACCCAACTTTAAAACACCAATACAGCGTATTCAATAAAATGAATACTAGAACAAATCAAAGTTATCTACAAGGTTTTTCTTTATTAACACTCCAAGCTCCAATATTATTTGATCAGAATATTACGGTTACATCAATGAACTGTACAAGATCAAGATTACCTTGACCTTGGGGTCTAAACACTAACCACTAGAGTTCTTACTTTTTCTTGGGATACCACACAGTTTTTTTCGGTGTACACCAACTAACTCGCCTGGAACCTCCTTTTTTTTTAACATTAGGAGTCCAAGATTACAAGAAAGATAAAACATTAGACCAAACTAATTCATTTTAAACAATATAGAAATTATCTTTCTGTTATCTTTTTTTCTTAATGGAGATCTATCCAGGATTGTAATATTCTTCCTACATTTGTAGAATTCGTTAATGACTTTTTTGATTCCTTTTGTTTCATACTTGTTTCTTTTTGGTCTCATCAAAATTCTATAATTCCCATCAATCTTCCCATATTTGTTATACAAAACAAACATGTTTTGTTACGAACGTCATCATAAGTTTAATAAAAGCTTCCCCTGAAGTTGAGTCATGGATACTCCTTGAACTGAAATCAATCGTCCCCTTAATCATTATTTCCTTTGTACCATGCAACCCAAGGATCTTACCAAGTTGCCATATTTATGTTAACATCTTCTTCCCCTTTTTTCATAATCAAAATCGGGGCCATGATGAAATATAAGCAACTTTGATCTTGACTATACAATCCAATATCACACTTTATTCCTCAAGCCTTTCTATACTCCTCAAAATACCCTCCATGAACGCGCCTTAGATAAATGAACTTGAGCCGTAGAAACGTAAACTAACTAGTAGGATAATGACTTAAGTAGTTAAAAACTTTACTTATGCGGTTGCACGGTAACTGGTTTAACACGAAATAATATGCTTCCCCTTAAATCAATGTGTTAACCATTTCTTAAATCTTCAATTCTGTAAGTCTTTGTAATGTTTATGTGAAGGAACTAAGTATACGAACTTGATGCTAAGTAGTATAACCCAACTTGTGTTCTTACATGTCTTGTACTATCAGACTCAACACGTAACAACTTATAAATAACTCTAGTGAATATAAGTAGATCGCAACCTCTTGATAAAAATCCTCATCTTCTATGAGACACATAACCAAAGTGATAGAAAATGTGCGCATTAAGCACCATAAGTTTGTAAATCACACACCTTTGCTAGATTTGTCAAGTCTTCGTCACAACATTGAAAACACAAACAAGTTACCTCTAAATGTTGTAAGCCATTTGAGATATGATAAGAACACGTACCCAAGTAATTCCACTTCAACTTCAAATAGGTGATAATTAATCATCTTCGTAACTAATTAATTCAAACAATCCAAAAACGAGCCTTTTAAACATTTTAAGAACATTTAAAACAAAATCAATTTGTTAGCTTCCCCTTAAACCAATCAGTAGTAACCAACAGTAGTAACTCCTTCCTTTTGTACAAGATCTTAACTCAGCCGAGAACCAAAATGATGTGTTACCCGATATCAATCAAATCTAGCAGCTAAAACACTAGTTAAGATTACTCTTCTCCCATGTTTTTAGAAAACGCTTTATCTGTCACAGAATGTCTACTATTCGTTGCTAATCTGCATTCTCTTCCTCCCATACGTTTTATCGACACTTGGTATGAGTGTAAGTAGATTGTCACTATGTGTCTGTGTTCTTTGGCTAAGCTAGTAGTAACGAGAAAGCTTGGCAGTATAAACTTAATGCTAGCAGTATTAATATAAAACATTTCATGTAAGAGCAGTACTAACCAAATCCAACAGTACTAACATCCTTTGTATATCACAAACAGGAGTTACTCGTGTTCCATGCTAGCATCAACATATAACGAGCGTATCAATTATAAGTAAGCAGTACAAAACACAAAAAGGCTAGCAGTATAAACTCTAAGTGGTAAATTATTCATAGTTTTACTCTTTTTCAAGGGAGGAACGTTTATAAGCTGTTGTGGTTGCGTCACAAGTAATCAAACCACAACCTGCTTTAATCTATACATCAGATGCAAACTATTCCTTCTTGAATTCATGTTATTGTGAACCGTGTTCCAGCTGAGCAAATTAATCGACCAAACCTGCTGATTCTTTCTTCATATCAAGAAATGAACAAACCCTAGACAAATTAGGGTTTTCTTGAATCTCCAAGCAGCCTTCATTAATCACCTTCTACTAGGGTTCATCACCACTCTAAGGATTAACTCGCCAAAACTAATAGAGACATTATGAATCGCCATTCAAATGTTGTTGTACCATGACTCATGATAAATCCTAACTTAGGGCTTCATATAACTTCTTCTTGAGTGTAATACAACCTTGATATCAAACCAGGAAACACTTGTTGCTCCTCTTTGATGTCGTACACACATGATAACATGTTTCTGCTTTGATTACAATTAGGGTTTGACAAACCCTAATGTTGACGAATATGACTAGCATCCAAAACAGAAAACTTGAACCTTCGTTTCTTCATAAATTCGACATCAAGACAAACCTTGTAGATCCTAGATCGAGAGCCACAAGGCTCTGATACCACCTGATAAACTAAAACACGTGATAGTTCTTGGATCGTTTATAGCTCAAGGTTGTTTAGACCTCATCAGTTCAATGATTAACAAAGCATTACATGACAGCGGTTAAGAACAAATCAAAGTTATCATAACAAGGTTTTTCTTTATTAACACTCCAAGCCCCAATATTATTTGATCAGAATAATACGGTTACATCAATGAACTGTAACAGGATCAAGTTATTGATTGCTGGGAGGTGTCAGGCACCTGAGAAGGTGACCGTGACTAATTTGTTTTACTTGAGGGGGATGGACGTTGGCTCGGTCAACGTCCCTTATTTATTGGCTAGGTATTTGAGATTGTTTGCTGCTGGGAGGAAGAGCGGGGATCATATACCTAGTTTGTTTGTTTAGTTTGTTTAGTTTAAATTAAATTAACCGTAGGTACCAAGATAGGAATACGCATTTTTTCCTATATTTTATATAGGACCTTGGAAGCAAAGAAATATCGATGAATATTGGCGGAGAATTTACAAATCTAGAGATCTTGAAGTGTTGGAGTCTTGAAACTTCAAGGCGGCTGTTCAACACAATCTTGCTCAATAAACTCAACATAGAGAATCTACCGAGCAAATATCAGGGGAGTTTCTCATTCTAATTTTTTTAATTCCCGTATTTAATGTTTTATCTATACAACGAGGACGTTGTATAATTCAAGTGGGGGATGGAATTAGAATGTTTACTTGTCCTAATTTTCACACTAAAATGCTTAAATTATGCTTAATTTTTTTTCAAGCATACTTTTATGAAATTACTTGATACATAACCCGTAAACAATAACCCTTGTTAGGTATTGTGAGGATTTAACCTTATCCATTTCCAAATGTTTACCCAAATTCCACAAAATATGAGTGTGCCGGTAATGTAGTAGACTTTAAAACTTGGCTTGGTATATCTATTCGAGACCGCAATAATGAGTACTATGGATTTAGATGGAGTAACTTGTTTAAACTGGTAAATTTTAGGATTACACCCAAATCGCCTTTACATGTTGCTTATTAACTAACTACACTGGTTAGTTAACCCCGTATAAACCCTTTGTTTACTCTTATTTTAAAAGTAAGATACCCCTAGAACAACCCGTAGAGCCAATCCTTAGGAACTACACAAATTATTTGTTTCGTTACACCTTTACACCTTAGCCTACCCTGTTAGATTAAGTTTATTTTACATTTTCTAGTTGCTTAAAGTGTAAACTTTGTATTTCCCGAGTCTTGTGTCAATTTTGCTACGGTTGGAAGAAATTTGCACATCGCAAATGGGAATGTATATTATAGTCAAAACTCATGTATTTTTACTACCATCGCAATTAATGGTACATCCGAAGAACGAAGAATTACCGAAGGAATTATCCAGAATTATTATGATCATGAAGATGGTGAAACTACACCGAGTTTCGTAGTATAGTGTTATGAAAAAAATAAAAAAAATTAGAAAATTTACAACAAAAAAGAGAAGGAGAAGTTTGAAGATAATCGTTTCACAACTACCGAAGGAATTACACGTAGGATTGATTATTCATTGATATAAATCGATGATGTAGAGTATTGTATAAAGTGAAAGATATCTCCACTTGCCTTGTAAAGTATGTAAAGTATGGGATGTTTGGGAAGTTGACCATTACGGGAACGCCAACTTAGGTTGTTGTTTTTGATCTATGATCAAGACGTTATAAATAGTTGTGTCTTTATCATGGTAACGGTGGTGAAAAGTGTCTAGCAACTTGTATTTTAGACTTAATCTAACAACAATTTAATTCCATTTCCTAATCATTAACCATGGGTTTTACGCGAATAAGGATGTGATCGAGCGTGCATGTCTATTCCGTCGTTATGGCCATGTATGCATGTCTCAGCTGCTTTGTTGGTTTATTACTATTGGTGAAAGTTAGAAGATCCATACCTTATATTACTCTACTATTCCTACTCTTTAGCTTATTCGATGTGGGAGTGAGCAGTCACATGTGTCTAATCTCGACGTTACAGTGAGCATGTGTGGGTCTTTGTCGCCCTCGCCCTGGAAGTACAGGTATCAGATGCATGATTAGTTAGAGTAATCAACCCTAAGCCTTCTCATACAAACCCATATTTGCCTTTATAAAGTTGTTACTCCTTAGCTTTAGCGGTGGAGATGTGTATCCTTGCCAAGCTTATGATAGAATACTCATCACGATCAAGCAATTGAGCAAATTAGTTACATGTTACCACATAGAGTAGTTGAGTGATTTGAGTGTTTTCATCTTCCTATTTCGTGAGGTGTTTGGTTGTGTACTTGTAATTAATCAACTAAATGTTTTAACGGAAAATATCCTTAGGGATACATTTTTATAGACTTCTAAAGGCTACTTGAGGACAAGTAGGATTCAAGTGGGGGGATATTTGATGACATCAAATAACGTCTATTTTATAGCATCATTTATCCTATGTATTTAACCCATTTTGTATAAATATTGCAAAGAATTGTTACTTAATTGTTTATATTTGAGAATTGCAGTAATTATAGAGTACTTGGTGAATATTAGCAAAAGGCGCGCATTCTGGAGCTTAAATGAATATATTTTGAAGATTACTATTCTGAAGACTAATACGCCGTATCCATCAAGGAAGATATGGCGTATCCGTGCCTGCACTCACCAAAGACCACAAAGGAAAGAAGATCAATACGCTGTATCCAGAAGAAGTCAATACGCCATATTGAATGAAAAGTATGTAATTATTCTGCTCCTTGTATCTATAAAAGGAGATCCAAGTTTAAAGTTTAATATAGTTTTTCTGCTTAAGAGTTTTAGATACGTTTTAGAGAAAGAATAGCTTCAAGGTTTGTAACCCTAGTACTACAAGAGTACTCGTATTATTCTAATAATATTGAAGCAGTTTGTGGTTTATTCATTGTTCTTTGGTTGTTACTGTTCCATTGATAATTACCTCTAGAGTATCAAAGTGTAGATTTCGCATACACTTTGGTATACAAACAAAGTCTCAATCCTTGTTATTTTGGATTCTTCCAAGGTAACAAACACTTTACTACGTAAAGAATCGATCAAGGCGTGGGATCAACAATTATGATGTTTGAAGGCTAATACCTTCGGGTATTAAGATCTAAATTTTTGGTTCTGTTTATATCTCGATTGCTTAATTTATCGTTGAATGCTTGTTTATGTTTATCAATTCATACTTGTTTACGTGCTTTTGTATGCGACCTATCATTCAACTGGATCTAGTGATACGGACCAAGTAATCTAGATGTCGGGATATCTCTCCATATAGTGATTTATACATCTAGAATCATAGGATCACAAGTATTGTCCTTCTAAAATCGTGCTAAGGATACGCTTCTGGCTTAACTAGTTAACGGAAACTGCCTTTGGTTTATTGAACATGTTGACTAGTAGGTGAATCTAGATAATTCAACAAGTAATGTTCTGATTCCATTTGATAGTTGGACAAATGGACTACTAGAGTATAAATTGCTATTAAGCAGTAAGTGGGTAAAGTCTCTATGAGCTAGGGTTTAACAAGATCACCATTGCTTTAATTCCTAAGATAGATTATAACCAGGTAATAAGGATGCTTTATGTGGATGCTTTAATTGTGACAGAATTAATGTGTCTAGGTCTTAGGATGAAGTCTCGCCTAAGTCTAAGAATGATATGCCTCTTCGAGATAAGTAACCATTGCACCGAATAAACAAACCAACTTCTAATCGGATTAATGATGGCTAATACAATTTTCTATCATAAGGCTCGACCGCTCTTTTATCTTCTGTTAATTTGCTTGCGTGGGTTAAAGTGTCTTGAATTGATTGTAGTCACCAAACAAACCCATGCCAGTCTCTCAGGCTGAAACCCCCTTCTATAGGATTAGAACTAACATAAGATTAGCATAGGTTTGACTTAGATTAGAATTAACATAGATTAGATAACCAAAATATAAATAAATTGAGAGATTTAACCTCGCTTCAAGTGTTCGACACCCTACTTACCACGAATCTACCACCGAACGGGTACACTGCCCGTTAAAGTGTTGTTTTTGGTTAAGTCGGTAAAATATAAATTTAAAACTTGAACTATCATAGATAAACACCACACAACGACACATCAAAAACATTGTTTACAAAACCGGACAAACAGTTCAAACAATGCACATGTTAACCAAACCACAAGTTTTTTACGATGATAATAACAAAACGGCTATAGGTTATCAAAATCCTCTGTATCTCAAGAAAGCTCAGAGAGTTCAAGCAGTGTTGTATGATGGAAATACCTTAGCTGAACAACATGCATCTATATATGTGTTTGATTTTGAAGAGACGTTAATTTTAGCCGAAGAGAGTCCGTTAAAAATGAAAACAAATCAAGATGAACATAATGACAAACCGGTTGATTATTCAAAGTTAAATAAGCTTTAAGAATAATTTATTCCTCAAAAACAAATGAGTGCAGAACAAGCTTATTGACTTCCCGTTTCCAAACCTTCAGTTGTAAATGAAAAACCAGTACAGATTGTTCCAAAACAACTTCCAAAAACCAGTAAGGTAAAAACGTTTTTTCAAAAGGCTAAAAATCAACCTGATACTTTTGATATGGTAATCAAAGCAAAAATGACGATTAATGTGTTTAAATGGGGAGATTTTTGATTTCATCATGTTAAAGGAACGTATGAGTTGGATGTAATACCATTTGTTACTGAACTCAGAGACTCTTTAACTACATTTGAACAAGATTTACACAAAGAGGTTTTCGAAATGAATTTTTTTTGAAGGAATGGAAACTAATGTCGATGCATGTTCTGTAAAACATAAATACTTTAAGATTGGAAAGAAATAACTTTTAATCGAAAATGACTGACTGTTGAAGGAAAACATCTCTTGTGATATAATGTGTACCTTTCTAAAAGTCTTGAAACTGAGCTTTTCAATCAAATAGAAAATGTTGATAACAAGTCATAAAATGAGCTTTTGAAACGATTTGCAAAACTTGAGGAATATTCTATTTCTATTGAACTTTCTTTGCAATATTGTAAAGAGAAAATGATTTGTAATGAATCTTGAAAAAAGCATGATGCTTCTTTGATCTCAGAAATCAACGACAAATCTTTTGAAATAAATGATCCAAAAGCTTAGTTGCAAGAAAAAATCAATTGTAGTTAACAAGTTGAAGCGACTGTTAACTAAGTTGAAAGGTAAGAGTCATGTGACTCCATGTGAAACACCAAATATTGATTCTAGGTTTCAAAAACTTGAGGATGGGAACGTGTCACTAGCTTTTCAGGTTTTGTCATTAGTAAAGGAAAGCGAGCACCTTAAATTAGTTTACAAAAATCTTTATGATTCAATCAAACAGACACATGCTCAAAACAAACACAAAACTGACTCTTTGCAAGAAAAACTTAATAATATGGTACTGAAAATGCAAAAATAAGAGCACAATTACAAGTCAAGTTTTCTGAAAAAAAGTTAATCTGGAAGGTATGAATGTGAATACTAAGCTTGCAAAGCCTTCAATGTCTGAAACTAAACTTTATTCAGTCACTCCATTTCCGAAAACTCGGTTTATTATCAAGGTTATCGAGAAAAATAATTTGTCAAAAACAGTCACTTCACATTCAAATACCAACAAAATAGTTATGCAAAAGCCTAAAGTAATTGCCCCTGGTCTATTTTGACTTGAGCCTGAACCAATAAATGGGTACTATAGGAATAATAAGTTAGTTCACAAGGACTACCTTGATCTCATTAAGGAGCATTTAGCAACACTACATGAATTGTTAGAACAAGCTAGAGCCTTGAAACCTTCAAATACAAATCTAGATTATGCATGTAAGTTTGTTCAAAGAATACAATAACGGTTAGTGTATGCTTGTGCATCTTATGATTTTGCACAAAGTGGGAATAAAAAATGGGCTACCGCAACAAGTCATAAAAAGAACAATAAGCCTTACGTAGATACATCAAGGGAATTTGTAGTTACCAATGCACAATGATACGTAGAGAAGCAAAACATACAGAAGACTAATAAACCTTTGTTTCCTTCTACAAGAATAGAAAGCTCTACTTTTGCTAGTAGATCAAAGCTTAGGAGCAATACAAGGAATGATAGGATCCCGCGACCATCAAGTAGTAGCCCGAAGAATAAAGTAGAAGTTCACCATAGGAAGTTTAAGTCTATTTCAAATAAGAACAATCATGTTTCAGATTGTCATGCGAATGTTAAGAATGTTGTGTTAGAATTGAATTTTGAAAATGTTTGCTTGACATGTAATGAATGTTTATTTTTTGCAAATCATGATACGTGTGTTGTTGATTATTTGAATGATGTGCAAAAAGTAAAAAGGCCAAATCTGTTAAAGAAAAAGAAAAGATTGAATGGAAACAGATTGGAAGAAGGATCTTTACCACTGTTAGACACAAATGGTTACTAACAAGAAGAACTTTTAGCTTGGTAGGAAATAAGTGCCCCTTACCAAAATCACTCATGCGACTATAGTGCCTTAAGGGAACATTGTTCAAACCATCGTTATTCCAGTTGTGACAAACCTAGAGTTCAACTCAGAATTAGATATGCTAAAGCTAGGGATTCCATTTCAAGATCTTACATAAGTATCATCAGTCATCTGTTTAATGATCACAATTTTGGTCTTGTAATGCAGGCTGATGATCAGGAACCACCACCCTGGAAATTTGGATATCTAGAAGTAACCCAGGATTACTAACAACTCAGAACCCAATTAACGTTGGGGATCCATACATTTTTTAATTTTTCCATTCTTTTCTTTGTTTCTTTTTGTAAAGATTGATGAAATTGTTTTTTGGTATCTAGATTTTGGTTGTTCCAAACACATGACTGAACAACGAGACAAGCTCATCAACTTCGTTTCCAAGTTCATCGGTACTGTTAGATTCAACAATGATCATTTTGCAGCTATTATAAGTTATGAGGATTTTCAAATTGGGAATATCTTGATTTCTTGGGTATACTATGTTGAAGGACTTAGTCATAATCTATTTTCAGTTGGAAAATTTTATGATTTAGATCTTGAAGTAGCATTTAGAAAACACACTTGCCTTATTAGCAACTTAGAAGGTATTGATCTACTATCAGGTTCTCGCGGTTCTAATCTTTACATAATCTCGCTGGAGGATATGATGAAGTCTTCTCCAACCTGTCTATTATCTAAAGCCTCAAAGACAAAATCATCGTCATGGCATCATTGTTTATCTCATTTGAACTTCAGTACCATCAATCAGCTTGCAAAATAAGGTCTTGTCAAAGGTTTGCCTAAACTGAAGTATGAAAAGGACCACTTGTGTTCAACATGTCAAATGGGGAAAAGAAGGAATCTCACAAACCTAAGCCTGAACCAAGCACAAACGAAAGGTTACAAATGTTGTATATGGATCTTGTGGTCTAATGAGGGTAGAGGGTATCAATGGGAACATATATATTTTGGTCATTATATAAATTATAATCACTTAAACTATAGGAAACTCCAAAACCCATCTCTTCATAAACACATAATACAATCCATAGAATAACCCAATAACCAAACCCTTAAACCCTAACCCTAACCCTCAACTCCTACACAAGGAAACAACACAAACATAACCCGAAACTGTAGCCTAAAAGGAGAAACAACAAAAACCTAAAAGTAACCCTAAACCTATCCGACAACTCCTGACCGTCGTAAACAAAAGCAGTTTCACAACCCTAAATAGTAACTCGAGAAGTGAGACGCCGCGAACGGGTTATGGCGAAGATACAATAAAGAGAGAAGTGGAGAATAAAAGGAGTGGAAGATAAAAGAAGATGAAGGATATAAAAGGAAAGGTGGTTGGTGGTGAAATTAGGGTTTTGTAGAAGATGTAAATGAGTGTCAATTGAAGTGATTGATAGATTAAGAATGACGAGAAGCAGTTTTGGATCTAGGTTTTTGTTCCCATTGTTGGTTGGTGATGGTTTGGTTTTGTTTTTGGGGGGTTTTATGAAATAAAGTGGTGGTGGTGGTGGTAATAAGCGGGGAATAACAAATTGTGTTTAGGAAAACAAAGATCTTGAGATACTTTTAAGTTTAATAACAAATAACAATTGTATACTAAGAGCACGAGGTGCACTAACTTGCAAGTTACTGTCATCTCAGTTAGGGGTGGCAATTCGGGTCGGGTTCGGGTTGGCGGGTTCGGGTTGACAGGTTGGTGGGTCAGAAAACCTCAACCCGAACCTGACCCATTTAAATAATCAGGTCAGCTATGTCAACCCTAACCTGTTTACACATAACTCGAACCTGACCCATTTAACCCGTATATATACTTGGGTTGGCGGGTTAAATAGATTACATGGGTTGAATAGGTTAAATGGGTTTTGAGTTGACCCATTTAACCCATTTTATATACAAAAGTTGGCACATTACACGGGTTAAACAAGTTAAACGGGTTTGTGGGTTGACCCGTTTAACCTATTTAACACATTATAAAATAAAAAAAATTTAATCTAAGAAAAATATCTTAAACGGGTTGGTGGGTCGACCCACTTAATTTATTCTCAACCCAAACCTGACCTGTTTAATAAACGGGTTAGATGAGTCAACCCAAACCTGACCCAAAATCTATTAGACTCAACCCGAACCTGTTAATTTTTGTGTCAGTTTCAGGTCGGGTTTCGTGTCGGGTCAGAAATTGCCACCCCTAATCTCAATGCCACATCAGCTTTTTCCCACTTAACTTAAACCAACCCAACTTACCCCCTAAAACAGCTGCAGCAGTAACTTACACTTTTAGGACTCACCATTTTTTCTTCATTTAATTTTATTTTTTCAAACAAAAACATAATATAAAAATTTAAAAATAAATTATAACTTATAAAATTTTCAAACCCACCTAATCGTTTTCAACCAAATGGTTCGTTCCTGAACCGTACCTTAAACAACAATCCTCAAAATTTTAATAATCAATCAAATCTTGAAGGATTGGTGTCTAACTTTATGGCATCTCAAGATGCTCGGTTATCTAAGTTTGAAGATGATTTCAAACAACAATAAAGCGAGATGACCAATAAAACTGACACTTTCTTAAAGGCTATTAATGACCGAATGATGGGAGCACTTCCAAGTGACAGGGTTAAGAACCCGAAATTGAATGTTAATTCCACCTCTTTAGTTCCGTCTGCTCGTTCTTACCAAATGGAAGATCCTCAAAGTTCTATCAATCCTTTCAATTCGGTCAATGATCTCAAAACGTGTTTCAAATCAAAACTAATACTTTTCAAAAAGACCAACCATAAATTAAAACTTTAACGACCAACAAAATTGAAACACCAAAATCAAAAGAACCCAAAAAAGCTCTAGAAGATGAATTCAAGGATTTGCATCTTAATCTACTGGTTCTTGAAGTTCTAGCTCATGCTCCTATATACAATGCCATTTTGGATAAATATGTCAAGAGCCTTGAGTTAGGCAAAAATAAGTCCGCATTCATTCAAAGAAAAATGCCAAAGAAAACGAAGGATCCCACATTATTTATCTTACCTTTAGACTAGGGGACTCTAAGCCTTTTGATACCTTGGCCTATTGAGGGTCATGCATGAATTTAATCTCATTATATCTCTTTAAAACACTAAAGATTGGATTATTAGAAGAGACTAAGAATATCCTAGGGTTAGCAGATGGAACTAAGTTGTATCATGTAGGAATCGTGAGAAACGTAGAGGTATATGTAGGGAAGTTAAAACTCTTGGAGGACTTTTACATCATAGATATGGAAAAGGACCCTACGTGCCCTTTACTTGTTGTAAGAAGATTCTTAGCAACCGCTAATGCCGTAATATATTGAAAGAAATCTAAGATAGCAGTAGAATGAATTACTAGGTCGATATTTGGAGTTAAAGAGATCGTCTAGGTCATGAGGATACCCCATATTGGACTACCATATCAAGATGAAAGTCTTATGAACCGCGACCTAGCATGAATGACATAGGTGCCCGATCCCTTACTATTTGGAGAAAGACTTTATGGATAACCACATAGCCGAGGAATGAGAGATAGCTAGGGACGTCGAACTTAATCCCTTTAAGGATTTCCTAGTGTTTAGGAAAAT
Organism: Tanacetum coccineum; assembly: GCA_026074375.1. Taxonomy (NCBI): domain Eukaryota; kingdom Viridiplantae; phylum Streptophyta; class Magnoliopsida; order Asterales; family Asteraceae; genus Tanacetum; species Tanacetum coccineum. The sequence goes on along the minus strand of BQNB010046889.1, from coordinate 5,103 downwards.
GGTAGAATTCTTAGGAGCCATATCGATTAACTTTAAGGGAAATATGTGGGAATCGGAGGATACGATTGATAAGAAGATAGATTGGAATAAGCCATCAAAGGAAGAAGATGGTACATGGCACATTAGGATTGAAATGATTGAACCCAATGAAGAGAATTTTGATAGAGTCTTTCAATCAATTCCCACAACTAGGAAACTATCCAAGAAAGAGAAACCAAGTGATATCATTGACTTGGGACATTTTTATGATGCCTACGATAGTGACTCCGAGACTAGCTATAAGACTCGTTAATAAAGAAAATCACTTATTAGGAGGCAACCTAATCTTTTAATTTTATGCATTTTAGGAGTGTCGTGTGTTTTGAATTTTCATTATTTGTTCTTATATGTTTGAATTATATTTGATATTGCTTTGCTTTGTTTTTAACATCGTCTTAATTGCAATCAAATGTATTTTGCATAAAATAAGTGTATGGGAAATATCTGGTTTTAAGAACCATTCCAAACATGTAAAATAGATAATTTTAAGTTAATTCACATTTTATGTTTTGTTTGTTTATTTATTTGAGTCATATGTTATACCTAACCATTTTCATTGTTTATGAAGTCATTTTTCCAGGAAATAAGTAATAGGTTATTTTTGCAGAAATTTTTCCAGGAAACAAAAATGTAAAATCTGTCAGGTGTTCCTGAAGGCATCCGGAATCATTCTTGACGGCGTCAGAACTGTAGTAGCGGAGAAAACTGAGTTTTTTTCGAATTTTTGAAAAGTTATTTTTGTTAAATTTCTAGAATTTTTAATTTTCCTGTTTTTTGCAAAAAGTCATGATTACATTAGTACTAACATTCTATCTTTATTGCTTTCTTAGGATTTTAGTTTATGATTATATAAGGTTGTATATTATTTATCGTCAATTTTACTTTGGGTATAGTTGTTTTTGTCTTTGATTTTCATGTTATGTTAGATAAGGAGACTCCGGGAGTTCATTGGATTTTCACTTGGACGATTCTTGGATGAAGATTTAGCCGGATCATTTTGTTTCTTATTTGATATTGAAAAAACCAAGGGATTATTAGTTTCTCTCGCTTTTTATTTGTCTTCTCTTTATTCATTTTTTGGGTACTTTTAGAACATTGGGGACAATGTTTAATTTAAGTGTGGGGGGAGGGGAATAAAAGCCTTAAAACTATTCTTTCATTTGCATTTGCTTTGTCTTTAAAAAGATGTGTAATATACCAAAACATAGTTTAGGATGGTAATTTTAGCCCAAATTTAAAAAAAATTATGACATATATCGGTGAAATTGTAGTATTAGAAGCGTCTCATGGATAGGAGTTATATGACTAGCACAAAAACCCTACCACTCAAAAATTCCACCCCTAAAATGTGAGGCTTGCCCCTATATCTATAGGAATAAAAGCATTCATCTTTAATGCTTATGAGAGTGTACATGTAGTATTATAGATTCTATAACTTACTTTAGCGATGCATCTCGAGGCTGCTAGTGAGATCGCATTCGTGTGATTAGGATTTGCTAAGTGATAAGAGGCATTAGGATAACCCTTGTTTTTAACCCGAGTTTGTTATAGTTATGATGATCTCATTGGTCATATAACTACCCCACACCCTTGCTTAACACTCATTATTAGTGAAAGATACCCTTAGTACATCCTTCTATGCCTATCCTTTTCACGATTCTCGTACTTTTCCAGTGGATTCTGGATTATTAATGAAGAGCATTGTTTACACCCCACTTAAATGTTACACCCAAATCGCCTTAGCCCCCCTTGTATGTACTCATTTTTAGTACATTGTTGTTATCACAATTGTTTAACCTTAGTTAATTATTAGTTTGATTACATGGTTGCTAAGTCAAGTCTTACACAGTTTTAGGACAATTGGAATTCATGGTAGTTTTTATTTAATGGAGAAATGGGGAAGAAAGTTAAATTATTACCCCCATACATACTCCATCTTTGTTGATCCTTCTAAATTCGTGTCATTAGTTAGTTTATCATTAAGTATCTTTATTCATTTATTCATTCAATATGTTTATGTGTTGTTTGATTATATGCTGTTATTCGCTTTTTATTAACATGCTAGGCTAAATTAATGAGTGTTTGCTTATGATTGCATGAAACCTAGTTTGTAAACTTTGATTTATTGCTTCTTGTTAGTGGTATGCACGTTAGGCTTTAGAAAACTAGCTATAAGATATTACATTATCATAGACGTCTAGGGAAACGTGATTAGGTTAGATGAAACCCACAACTAAGTTCTTTATAACAAGTTGATTTTAGGTAGATTCCTT
>BQNB010046888.1:0-43453 GCA_026074375.1 Tanacetum coccineum | reverse complement strand
CTTGCATGTTTGGATTTAGTCTTCTTTGTTTTTGAATAATTGGTTTCTTGTCATCCAGAAGTTGTATCTTGTGTTTATAGAATGATGGACAGATACCAAGAATGTCTGTTGTTTTCCAAGCAAATGCTTCCTTATGTTTTTTAAGGACGGATACAAGTTTACTTTTGTTTTGAGCAGAGAGTTTAGATGATATGATCATAGGGAGAAAAGATGGTTCTTCCAGGAATATATATTCCAAATTATCATGAAGGGGTTTAAGTTCAAGATCCGTAGGAGGTTCTTCGAGAGATGTTTTGATTTTATAATCTGTATTGATGGTGATTTTCTCGAATAGTAGTTATTCGGTATCGGATTCAGAGTCAGAGTTGGCGGTCATTGCCATAAATTCATCGAATTCAGCAAAGATTTCTTTTTCGAGAAGGGTTCCTTTGATAGAATGGAGGATTTGACTACCTTTGTTTAGAAGAGCATTGAAGTCTTCTTCTAGGATTTCATTAAGATCACCGATACTGAAACAGGTATCATCGTTCGAATAAGAATGCTTCATTGTGGAATCGATATTAAAAATCATTCGTTCAGTTCCAACTCTAAGGTTGAGTTGTTTCTGTTTAACTCGAATAACTGCATCAGTAGTATGAAGAAATGGTCATCCCAAAATGAGGGGAACTTTACTATCTTCTTCCATTTTGAGAATGACAAAATCAGCAGGAAAGGTGAATTCACCAACTTCAACGAGCATATTTTCAGCTATTCCAACAGGGTATGGGAATGATCTATAGGCTAATCTTACGCTCATTTTGGTAGGTTTAAGAGTTTTAAGAGATAGTTTTGCGTATAATGAATATGGCATAAGGTTAATGCTAGCACCAAGGTCAGCTAAGGCATTGCAAGAGAAAGTTTTGTTAAAATTGCATGGAATAAGAAAACTTCTGGGTCTCCTAGTTTTAGTGGAACTTTATTTTGGATCATTGCTGAACTTTCACCGCTGAACTTTCACCGCTTAAGAAAGTGGCAGAAATTTGTTCGATCTTGTGTTTGTTGCTTATTAGATCTTTGAGAAATTTGCCATAATTAGGCATTCCAGCTAAGATGTCGATAAGAGGTACGTTGATTCGAACGGAGCGGATTATGTCAAGAAATTTTCCATATTGGGCCTCCATTTTTTCTTTCCTTAGGCGTTGAGGATATGGAATTTTTGGTTTATATGGTTTAGGCAATGGAGTTTCTTTGGTTTATTTTGGATTTTGAGTTTTTGCTTGTGGTGTAGGTTCTTCTTCTTCATCATCACTATCAAAATTGACAGGGGTTTCAGAATTGTCTTGTTGGTTATTTCGGTTAACTGGTTGGTTATAGGATTTACCACTTCTTGTGAATACGGTATTCACATGCTCATTACGAGATTGCGGTGGTTGATAGGTTTTGGAGTTGTGTCCTTTTGGGTTTGGTTGAGTGTTACTTGGAAGAGACCCAGAAGGTCGACCTGACTGCTTGTTAGCAAGTATGTCGAACTTAGTTTCACGATTCTGGATTGAGGCTTGGTGATTTTTGGCTACAGTTTCGAGTTGGGTTTTAAGGTCCATAAATGTTTCTTTGATGAAAGCATTGGTTGTTTGCTGAGATTTCATGAAATCATTGAATTGTTTTTAAAGATCATAAGGTTTGTCATCGGTATTGGATTGGTAATTGTCTTGGTTGTAACTAGTTCATTCGTTTGAACGCCAATTATCGTGATTTGAGTCTTGGTCGCGGTAATCATTGTAAAAACGAGTCTTATGAAAAGTTTACATGAATTTAGCCTCTTCTTCACGAGACAAGGGTATGTCATCTTCATCAAGATCGGGTTTAATTTTTTTAGCTTTGGACTGGAGTTCTTTGTATTGAGTATCCATTTTTAAGGTCATGGCATCCATTCGGTCCATAATTTTGTTAGTATCGGAATTACTGCTGCCTCCATCGGCGAAAGCAACGGTTTTCTTAAGAGTTGATTTGGTTTTTTGATTTTTAGCCCAGTCGAGCTTGAGTAAGACTTTATCTTCAAGAAGTTAATAAGCTTGATTTGGTGTTTTATAGAGGAAAATACCACCGGCTGCGGCATTAAGAACTTCTTAGGTTATTTCGCTGAGACCGTGATAGAAGATTTTGATAATATTGCCTTTGGACAAATTGTGACCATGGTAGTTTCGGAGCATATCCTTCATACGAAGCCAAGCATCGGTTAAAGATTCATTTTCATGTAGAGAAAGCTCGAATTTCTCCGAGGAGTTAGTCGAAAAGAGCTGAGGGAAAGAATTGACTAATGAAAGCGGTTTGAAGTTCATCCTATGTTTCGGTAGTTCCTTCGTTGAGTTCGTCTAGTTTTGCTTCTCTGGTTAGTGATAGGGGAAACATCATTAGGCGGACGACTTCATTTTCAGTGTTTCTGTATTTGAACATATCGCAGATTCCAAGGAATTCGTGAATGTGTTTGTGAGGATCGGTTTTGGTTCTGCCATCAAATTGGTTTCCTTTAACAAGAGTCAAGTGGTTACCTTTAATAGCAAATTCATTCGCGGTTTCAGGAATAGTGATTGCGGAACCAGGAGTTGGTGCGACAACATGGTCAGCAGCCCACATGGGTTCATCATCCATTGGATAGAGATTTTCGAGAATCATGAGAAAGTGACGGAAGTGGTTGATGTCGAGAATTGGCAGATAGACAACTCTTGGGTTTTAAGGTGGGTTGCTTCTTTGATTGAAATGAACTCTCATGTTTCGTCGACGAAGTCTTCGATTCAGAGTACGTTTAGGTTCATGTAATGGTTTAATAAGTTCAGAATTGGAAGCACGTGTATGCATCCAAGGGATAATTTGGTTGGTGTAAGTTTGTTAGAAAACTGTACGGTGATTTTTTAAAAAAAAGGGGGCGTTAAAATAATTTTCCAGAGTTGACTATAGAACAGCTTAAAAAATCCCGGGCATCGGCGCCAAAAAACTTTGATGTGTTTCAAATGCTTTAAATTTATAAGACTGAAAATACCGGATAATTAAATGGAAACACACAGGTAAAAGTATAACCCACGTATGTAGTATAATCTTTTTAGGTAAGACCAGGTCGTTCCACAGGGATTTCAGTAGTGTTCAAATAATCAGAAAGAAAATAGACTTTAACAATTTTAAAAGTAACTTTAATTTTTACCAATGATAATAAGGATGACTTCTCGAATAGTTCAAAATAATTTATAAGTGTTGGAAATGATTTGACCTCAAATATGGGGCATTAATTTATAAAATGGACTTCTCGTCAGAAAACGTTTTCACAAACTAACTTGTTTAACCCAAGACTTATATTTTGTTAACCAAACCAAACGTGTCACTCAAATAATTCAATTACTAGTATATCAAGCTTATTTGTTTATCAATTTACAAAAGTAGATTTCTCGGTACAAACGATAAAGACCATGGACAAATCTTTAAAACCACATGGATCATAATAGGTCTTTCGACCTATACCGATATGATTATATAATTCAAGTTGATAAGCAAAACTGACAAGATAAGATATAATAGGATCGCAACATAAGCTTGAGATTAAAGAGATCAAGATCATACCAAACACTTATTCATTATCATAACATTATCGAGTAGTCATGAGAGATTTAGCCTCTCATGGCTAAGGAGTTCATAACAAAAGTAGACTTAACATAAACTTCTATTATTTCAATAACTAAGTTGACAACCGTCTTCGTTCTTGATCGTTAGATCTTTATTCTTCAAAGGTAGTGGTGTTTTTTGGTGTTTTTATGGATGAGGGACAAAAGGATTGGTGTGTGTATGAAGAAGAAGATTTGTAGAATGAGAGAGGAGTAGGAGGAATGAATTGAAATTCTACCCTTTTTTGGTACACGGTAAATTGAAATTCTACCCTTTATGGATGAGGGACACGTAACGGTTCTTGTTGGAACAAGTTCATCATTTTCGTTGGTTACAACTGTAATTCTACCCTTTTTTGGTACACAGTAAATAGGACTAACCCAAGGACTATCGGCAATAGGATATATAATACCGGTATCCAAGAGTTTCACGATTTATTTTTTAACAACTTCTTGCATGTTTGGGTTTAACCTTCTCTTTTTTTGGACAACTGGTTTCTTGTCATCCAGAAGTTGTATCTTGTGTTTACATAATAATGGGCAGATACCAGGAATATCTGTTGTTTTCCAAGCAAAATCTTGCTTATGCTTTTTAAGGACATATACAAGTTTGTTTTTCTTTTCTTGGGAAAGCTGAGATGATATGATAACGGGAAGAAAAGAAGGTTCTTCCAGGAATACATATTCCAGATTATCAGGAAGAGGTTTAAGTTCGAGAACCGTAGGAGGTTCTTCGAGGGATGTTTTGATTTTATAATCTGTATTGATGGTGATTTTCTCGAATGGTGGTTCTTCGGTATCGGATTCAGAGTTTTCATCGGCAGTCATTGCCATGAATTCATCGAATTCAGCAAAAATTTCTTTTTCGAGAAGGGTTCCTTTGATAGAATGAAGGGTTTTACTACCTTCATTTAGAAGAGCATCGAAGTCTTCTTCTAGGATTTCATCGATAACATCGATGCTAAAACAGGTATCTTCGTTCGAATAAGAGTGCTTCATTACGGAATCGATATTAAAAATCATTCGTTCAGTTCCAACTCTAAGGTTGAGTTGTTTCTGTTAAACTCAAATAACTGCATCAGCAGTGTGAAGAAACGGTCGTCCCAAAATGAGGGGAACTTTACTATCTTCTTCCATTTCCAGAATGACAAAATCAGCAGGAAAGGTGAATTTACCAACTTCAACGAGCATATTTTCAGCTATTCTAATAGGGTATTAGAATGATCTATCGACTAATCTTAAGCTCATTTTGGTAGGTTTAAGAGTTTCAAGATATAGTTTGGCATAAAGTGAATATGGCATAAGGTTAATGCTAGGACCCAGGTCGGCTAAGGCATTGCAGAGAAAGTTTTGTTAAAATTTCATGGAATAAGAAAACTTTCGGGGTCTCCTAGTGTTGGTGGAACTTTATTTTGGATCATTACTAAACTTTCATCGCTTAAGAAAGCGGCATAAATTTGTTCGATCTTGTGTTTGTTTCTTATTAGCTCTTTAAGAAATTTGCCATAATTAGGCATTCCAGCTAAGATGTCGATAAGAGGTACGTTGATTCGGACGGAGCGGATTATGTCAAGAAATTTTCCATATTGGGCCTCCATTTTTTCTTTCCTTAGGCGTTGAGGATATGTAAATTTTAGTTTATATGGTTTAGGCAATGGAGTTTCTTTGGTTTGTTTTGAATTTTGAGTTTTTGGTTGTGGTGTAGGTTCGTCTTTTTCATCATCACTATCAAAATTGACAGGGGTTACAGAATTGTCTTGTTGGTTATTTGGGTTAACTGGTGGGTTATAAGATTTACCACTTCTTGTGAATACGACATTCACATGCTCATTACGAGATTGCGGTGGTTGATAGGTTTTGGAGTTATGTCCTTTTGGGTTTGGTTGAGTGTTACTTGAAAGAGATCCAGAAGGTCGACCAGACTGCTTGTCAGCAAGTCTGTCGAACTTAGTTTCAAGATTCTGGATTGAGGCTTGATGATTTTTGGTTTTGGTTTCGAGTTGGGTTTTAAGGTCCATAAATGTTTCTTTGACAAAAGTGTTGGTTGATTGTTGAGATTTCATGAAATTGTTGAATTGTTTCTGAAGATCGTATGGTTTATCATCGGTATTGGATCGGTAATTATCTCGGTTGTAACTACTTTGTTCGTTTGAACGCCAATTATCGCAATTTGAGTCTCGGTCGCGGTAATCATTGTAAAAATGAGTCTTAAGAAAAGTTTGAATGAATTTAGCCTCTTCTTCACGAGACATGGGTATGTCATCTTCATGAAGATCGGGTTTAGATTTTTAGCTTTAGACTGGAGTTTTTTGTACTGAGCATCCATTTTCAGAGTCATGGCATCCATTCGGGCCATAATTTTATCAGTATCGGAATTACAGCTGCCTCCATCGGCGAAAGCAACGATTTTCTTAAGAGTTGATTTGGTTTTTTAATTTTTAGCCCAGTCGAGCTTGAGTAAGACTTTATCTTCGAGAAGTTGATAAGCTTGATTTGGTGTTTTATAGAGGAAAATACCAACAGATGCGGCATTAAGAACTTCTTGGGTTATTTCGCTGAGACCGTGATAGAAGATTTTGATAATATTGCCTTTGGACGAATTGTGACCATGGAAGTTTCGGAGCATAACCTTCATACGAAGCCAAGCATCGGTTAAAGATTCATTTTCGTGTGGAGAGAAAGCTTGGATTTCTCCGAGGAGTCGATCGAAAAGAGCTAGGGGAAATAATCGGCTAATGAAAGTGGTTCGAAGTTCATCCCAAGTTTCGATAGTTCCTTCGTTGAGTTCATCTAGCCATGTTTTTGCTTCTCCGGTTAGTGATAGGGGAAACATCATAGGCGGACGACTTCATTTTTGGTGTCTCTGTATTTGAACATATCGCAGATTATGAGGAATTCGTGTATGTGTTTGTGAGGATCGGTTTTGGTTCTGCCATCAAATTGGTTTCCTTTGACATGAGTCAAGTGGTTACCTTTAATAACAAATTCATTTACGGTTTCAGGAATAGTGATTGCGGAACCGAGAGTTGGTGCGATAACATGGTCAGCAGCCCACATGGGTTCATCATCCATTGGATAGAGATTTTCGAGAATCACGAGAAAGTGACAGAAGTGGTTGATGTCAAGAATTGGCGGATAGACAACTCTCGGGTTTTGAGGTGGGTTGTTTCTTTGATTGAAAGGAACTCTCCTGTTTCGTCGATGAAGTCTTCGATTCAGAGTACGTTCAGGTTCAGGTAATGGTTCAACAAGTTCAGAATTGGAAGCACGTGTATGCATCCAAGGGAGAATTTGGTTGGGGTCAGTTTGCCAGAAAACTGTACGACGATTTTTTTTAAAAAGAGGGGGAGTTAAAATAATTTTCTAGAGTTGACTATAGAACAGCTTAAAAATCCCCGGCAACGGCGCCAAAAACTTTGATGTGTTTCAAAAGCTTTAAATTTATAAGACTGGAAATACTAGATAATTATATGGAAACACACGGATAAAAGTATAACCCACGTATGTAGTATAATCTTTTTAGTTAACACCAGGTCATTCCACAGGGATTTGAGTAGTATTCAAATAATCCGAAAGAAAATAGACTTTAACAATTTTAAAAGTAACTTTAATTTTTACCAATGATAATAAGGATGACTACTCGAATAGTTCAAAATAACTTATAAGTGTTGGAAATGATTTGACCTCAAAGATGAGGCATTAATTTATAAAAAGATTTCTCGTCAGAAAACGTTTTCATAAACTAACTTGTTTAACCCAAGACTTATATTTAGTTAACCAGACCAAATGTGTCACTCAAATAATTCAGTTACTAGTATATCAAGCTTTTTTGTTTATCAATTTATGAAAGTGGATTTCTCGGCACAAACGATAAAGACCATGGACAAATCTTTAAAACCACATGGATTATAACGGGTCTTTCGACCTATATCGATATGATTATATAATTTAAGTTGATATGTAAGACTAACAAGATAAGATATAATAGGATCGCAACATAAGCTTGAGATTAAAGAGACCGAGATCATACCAAACACTTATTTATTATCATAACATTATCGAGTAGTCAAGAGAGATTTAGCTTCTCATGGCTAAGGAGTTCATAACAAAAGTAGACTTAACTTAAATTTCCATTATTTCAATAACTAAGTTGATAACCATCTTCGTTCTTGATCGTTAGATCTTTATTCTTCAAAGGTAGTGGTGTTTTTTGGTGTTTTTATGGATGAGGGACAAAAGGATTGGTGTGTGTGTGAAGAAGAAGATTTGTAGAATAAGAGATGAGTGGGAGGAATGAATTGAAAGTGAAATTGTGTCCTCTATTTATAGGCTGAATTTGGGTGAAAAGTGCAGCACACACAAAACATTGTGCGGCGCACTTGGTGATTAAATGCGATAGTATTAAATGATGATTGACTAAGTGCGGGGCACTAGGTAATATGTGCGGCGTACTTAGTGTGTTAATGCATTTGCATTAAAGTCTTCATTTATTTCTTCTCATTAGATGGAAAGTGCGGCGCACTTAGGTATAAGTGCGGCGGTTTTTGGCTATATAGGTAAGTGCGGCGTACAATAGTGAAGTGCGGCGCACATCTTGTACTTTTAGCTTGAAATCTTTTCTTCTCTTTGTATTTGTCTTTCAAAGTGTGTAATTTCTTGAGTTTTATTTAGCAGTGTCTTCAAGTGAACCTGCAAGCAATTTAGACTATTAAGTATCGAAAGTTCACGAGAAATGATAAAATATATACAAATAACGCCATAGAAAACATGTATAATTTGGGCGTTATCAAATCCCTCCACACTTAGCTTATTGCTTGCCCTCAAGCAATTAAAGCGAGAAAACAAGATCATTTATCGTGACGTGGAGAAAATTAGATTTTATAAGAGATTGCACATTAGGTAACTTTTCAGGCATAAACATATAACATATCACCTCACATAGGCTAGTCCTCTTACGGAAGAATATAGGATTGCACATTAACACTATGGGAATCGCTGCCATTGTAAGGTAACTATATGCTTGAATAATTTAAATGCGTTCAATCTGTTGTTAGAAACACAAAGCCTTATTTTATTAGCAATTTCCGTTTGAACTTAGCTATGTGCCACCCAACCAAGTTTCTTATAGCTTCGCCAGATCTCTTTTTTTTTGGGTCCATCATCCATTCATCCCTGAAATCTTCTCCATATGTTCATTAGAGACAGATGTAATGGAATAAGCTTAAGGAAAATGTCATGCTAGATATGTTAGTGGGATGCTAAACTTAGTAAAGCAAAATATTACCTTAAGCCTTCCTTTCCTTTTTCAAATTTCAACAGCTTGAATCTCTGCAAGCATAAACTGGTGAAAAAGTAGACTCGAATAAGACACCATCCATTCCATTGAAAATCTCTTCCTTTTGAGTTAACCATTCTGAATTAAACCATCCATACTCATTGTCAATGTACTCAAGACTCATCTTGAACAGGAATGTCCCTCTAAACGAGAAATTAATAGGTAATGTTCCATCTCCATCGCCACTAAAATATCATACCTCCTCCGTTCATGTCAGAATAGGGGGTTATGATATTTAAGATAACAGTTGTTTGGGAAGAAGTGAAGTATGGAGAATTTAGATGCCATCCCCCTTTCAGCGGAGGAAATGGAGCTAAATACCATGTGGGCCCATCGTGATACTACACACATGTCGATAATCACTCGCCTTTTAGAGAAAAAAGGCCTAGTTTAGAAGAGCTATTGAACAAACACCTTGAAAAGTCGACACGAAGGAGAGCTGAAATGGAAGAATGGGTAAAGAAACTCCAAGAAAACATGGAGATTAACACACAAAACCAAAGATCCTCTCTCAAAAATCTAAGGACCCAAATTGAGCAGCTAACAAAGGAGTTTCATGCAAAAGCTGCTAATGAAGTACCCAATTCTACGGTTGGCCAATGCAAGGTAGTTTACGCCAATGATGAGGCAGCAATTGACAATACATCTTCTAAGGAAACTAACAAACTCCATAAAGTATCTTTCATTTCTAATAATGACATACAGGTGGCTCAGGAGGAAGATGATGTGCCATCAAGAGTCTTGCCATGCCAACTACCACCAAAAGGGTTGAATCCGGGAAGTTTTACTCTTCCTTGCACAATTGAAAGTTTAAATTTTTATGATATGGCAGACTTAGGTGCAAGTGTTAATGTCTTACTCAAATCTATGTTTGAACATTTGAAACTAGCTAACCTTAAGAAAACCGACATGCTAGTTGAAATGGATGATATGACAAAGAGGGTCCCTATAGGAATTGTGGAAAATATACTTGTTAAAGTCAATAAGTTTTTATTCCCATCAGATTTCGTAGTTATCGATATGTTAAAAACTCATAATGAAACCATGATTCTTGGTAGACTGTTCCTAGCAACCATTCACGCCGAGATAGACGTTTTCAATAAAGAAATTTTTTTAAGAATCGGGGATGACAAGGTTACTTTCGAAATGGATAAGAAAATTCATAATTTCACGACTCATGTAGGAAAAGTTTATATGGTGAATTCAATTCATAATAATGAGCCTCTTAACCTCCTGGATATTAGCAGTAATGCACCATCATATGAGTCCCTACTGTTTTAGAAATCTGAAAACCTACATCATCAAAACAACAATGATAATTATATACAGGAACAAAGTAGCAAGAAGGCAAGGATGCTTAGACCTGACACCCCAAGCACGCATTTTTGCAAACCTGTTAAGCAAGACTGTAATGGAATACTCAAGGTATGGCCCACATGTGACCTAGCTATGAAGTTCTGCAACAGGGGTAATGAAATCTATGGGGTTGATAAACAGGGAGTTTTGAAATATTAGTATTGTTACCTTGATGATGAAATAAAAAGCATAAAGGGGGTGGTTTATCATTCCCTGACTTCCTCTTAGTAAGGTACAGGAAATGCCAAGGCAATGATTTGATTTGGGACAGTAGGTATGCGAAATAGTGTAGTGAAATTTCTATTCCAGGCACCTCCACTTCGATCATTACTTCGATCCAAAAAGATTGCAAACCTAGACCTAGGGACTACTCATTCAAGGAATGGTTAGTGATAAAGTTAGGCCACGCTGACGTAAGTGAACCTGTAAAGAAGGCCTTATTAAAATTAGGTCTCATTGATTGTTTTCAAGAAGAACTAGGAACCACCAAGGATCTGCTATCAAGAAGTTTTGATGACTACAAGGGGGTGTTCGATTTAGAAATCGATCAATTAGCTAATGAGTATGAATTAGGAATAGGAAAGAAAGGACATATGCTCGATGACATGTGGGAGTATTGCGAGAAAGTACAGGGGATAACACGTACTGGTGGCACAATCATGGGTTAGAAGAGGATGAAAGACGCGAAATTAGGGTAGACATAGAAGAGTATGATCCACCAAAGGTTCATGTAGAAACTTTTAAACTAAAAAGATACCCATTTGATAGTAGCCATAGTATTATTTGTGTTACCAAAGAATTGGAGGATACTTTACCATTGGGAATAGAAAACGGATCATGGTTCAGAAAAATGATTCGAAAAGAGTTGGAGTTCCAAAGGAAGACGCAACCTCGTGTTGAGTCTAACTTAAATACTCGTTAATAAACAAAAGTGCTTGTCAGGAGACAACCTGTCTTTTAATGAATTTCATTTAATTTTCTGCATATTAGTTGGTTTGTATGTTTCTTACTTAGTTTTGCAGGTTCTAACAGCAAGGAGATGGAATTCGAGGTCACCTAGTCCCGTAATTGTGTGGTAAAATTGTTGTTGTCTGCAACAATTACGGCATAACCATCTTAGTTACGCCGTAAATGAGTTTAATTAAAATTTAAAATTTATTTAACCACATAGTTACGGCATAACTCATACCATGGTTACGCCGTAACTCCGTCCTAAAAACCTTATTTATGTTTGAAACTTTTAAAAAACTATGTATAATTAAATGGAATTTGTGGATACGTTCTTTGGAAACCCCCACGAGACTTTACTCGTCCACTTGGGCTACCAAGTGGTTTAAAAGGCTTGTTGGATACGCTAAATGCAACCGTGATTCCTACGAAAGCGAGTTAGGTTTTCCTGTATATTTTATTTTGAACCTTTAATGCATGTAGTTTGTTTAATGATTTTAGGGGATTAGGAGTTTGCTCAGGATACGCTTGTAAAGAGTTCATGCCTTGCCATTATTCATTCGAAGTATAAAGCAATGCTCAGGAGAGTCTCTCGTTCTAATTCTAATCTTATTTTTATTTCATTTCCTTAAAATGTACAATAGGTACATTGTACAAACCAAGTGGGGGATGTGAGTATAATTACCATTTGACCTATATTTGCCTTAGATTTTCTAGTTTACTTTTGAGAAATTATGCAAATTTTAAAATTTTTGACATGTTTTTCTTACTGAACTATAATAAATCTTTGTTGAGCGCACTATTACCCTTTATTTCAGTTGGTGAGGTTAAGCCTAATGATTCTGTTTTCATCTATTATACAAAAATCCACCAAAATATGAGTGTGCCGGTAATATTGTAGACTTCAGAACTTGGCTTGTATATCATTTCGAGACCTAAATGATTAGCAGGAATAGACTGTTAAAAAAGGAAACATTTAGGAATTAACCTAAAAATAGCCCATATGTGTAATATTGTGTGTGTTTATCGACTTGTTACACTGACTTGTCGACCTCCTATGAAAAAAATCCCTTTTAGCACTCATTTTAGTATAAGATACCCCTAGATCACCCTGTTAAGCCAATCTTTGTTTTAACCCAATATGTTAAATGTATCGTTTTACCATTTCGCCTTAGCCAACCCTCTAGTCTATATTTTCTTTGTGTTGAAATCTCTGGCTACATAAGTCTATGTTTTGGGGGAATAGGTTCAGAAATTTTGTGCATTCGTGGAAGACCTGTCACTCTTGATCTATGAAGACCCTCATATATCATCACTTTCGATATTGTTCATCTCAAGTGGGGGGATATGTATGTTGTATATCGTTAAAAAAATTAGTGTAAAGTTTTATAGCATATTTATGTTGGTTACATGTTATAAAACCAACAAGTTGTTTGAGATATGGAGATGGTGCATCTATAAGCCATCTGTATGATTTTGAAGGTTGGGCTAGTATGATCTGCTTCATCATTTTAAAGCAAGACTTCATCATTGCATCCAATACTAGCCCATTCATTACTTTGATCAAATTTCCGCACATTGGACACTTGGACTAATGGATGAACAATAGCCGGTTATGAAAACCTTAGATTATTTAGACTATTTGTTTTGTGTTTATTTTATTAAACACCAAATAAATGTGCATCCCATGTATTATCCTACCTTTAGTAATGATTCTAACCTTTAGCCTGCTTAAGTTAAGGAATTGAACAATCACATGTATCTCGTTCATGGATTGGGACGAGCATGTGTGGTTTTGTCGCCTTTTCTAGATCAGTGATATTGAAAAGAGTCAATCACATGTTTAAGCCTGTGTGTGTCACCCATGTTGCCTTTAAGAACTATTTATACCCTAATTCTAGCTGGTGTAGATTTGTGTACTTTCCAAGCTTATGATAGAATACATGTTATGACAGTGCAGTTGAGTGATCACCCCGAAAATGAAACACTTAGACTAGTGAGAGTTGAGTGATTTTGATCCTCTTTTCGTAAGGTGTTCGGCTTTGATGTTTTCTAGCATAAGTAAATTATGGATTCATTTCTCCAAGTTAAATTGGGGAAATCTTTTAATGGATCATTTTAAGTAAATTATGGATTTATTTTTCCAAGTTAAATTGGTAGCCTTCTTTACCTAACGGCAAGTCGGCTGGATATCAAGTTTAGTGTTCGTGTATGCGCCCGTTTTTAAGAAGATCCCTGATAACATCAAATAGTTAATACTTTTTAGTATCAAAATGATTGTAAATATTGTTTAAATGCTTGAAAATGATATTTAATCACTTCTTATTTTGTTTACAGGAAGAATACGAGCATTGGAACAAGAGACGCAGGATTTGGACGTAGAAAACAAGCAAAAGAAGATTATCAAGCCCAATTATGGCGTAACCACCCCACAGGAGTTACGCCGTAACCAAATTAAAAAAGAAATTAGTCATCACCACAGTTACGATGTAACTGCTTCATCACAATTACGTTGTAACTTGCCACATTAAAGAAAGATAACGCATCCTAGTTATGGTTACGGCGTAACGTGGTCTATACAATTACGTCGTAACACAAATTAAGCCTGGATTATGAAAGCCCGCATCACCATGGTTACGGCGTAACCCAACTCATCAATTATGCCATAACAAATATGAAACTTATAAATAAGCTTTCATTCTCCACACTCAACATCAACCCTTCTAACACAGAACCAATAGGCGATACAAGCTTCTAAAAGTCAAAGAATTCCACCAGTAGTCCAAGGGAGAAGTCACTTATCTTACTTTTTGTATTAATCATTCATAAACACATATTGTAAGAATTATAATGGTTCAATCCAAGATCACTTTTATTATTCCTTACCTTGTTGTTGGTATGAGTGGCTAAGCACTTCTAGTGCAGGCCTAGTTATGAATTTACTGATGTTATGATTGTTTCTTGTTTATTTATCGTTTTAATTAGATATCCTTATTATCTGTCATTGATCCCTGAGTTTTGGTAGCATTGAGGGTCGTTTAGATCATGTTGGTCTTCTTATTAGGCAACATGTTCAACTTAAGATCAGCACGGTACTAGGATAAGGTGGCATATATCCCTAGTGTAAGAATTTACCAAATTACCGCCTTTATCACATTAAATACTTAAAAAGCTTAGGAACTCTTTCAGATGGAGTTTATACTATATCTAGGTTATAGAAAGGTCTTTAGGATAGCTGGAGTTTAATCACTACAACTTGGATGCCCAACCTTCATGACCTTCGGGGAATTGGGATCGCTGGAAGTATAAGACAGACTTCAAATGTCAATTCGGGTATGTTGATATTAGAACCACTAATAAAACGATATCTAGACATTGCACTAGGAAACATATCATAGCATTATTAATGAAATAACTAGGTTAGTACGCCTTTCTCCTTGACTGTTCTCAATTCATTTACTTTATGCATTTATTTTCTTTTCAAGATTTCAAATCAAAACCATTTTTAAACATGTAACACTTTTAAAATTAAAACTAATACCCATTAGCTCTTGGGACGACCTCGGATTTACCAATTGTAGAATATCAATCACATAACAATCTATGAAATGAGCTAAAGAAATCTAGAAAAAGAAAGAGTTGTTGGACACTTTAGAGAGAGAAAGGAATGTGTATTGTGAAAATGAACCAACAACCCTTGCATGGCATGGAAAGAGTATTTATATTCTTTACATGGCCGATCATGGGCTTGTATCCCATGGGCTTGGCCCAATTAGCTTAGCTAAGTTCCAAATATTAACTACGATCTACTTAACGACATATTGGAAGTGACTGATACTATTTTGTATTTCTAACAATCTCTCCTTAAGGGAGGTCACTCCATTATACAAAAACTTAATCTAAGCCATCTTGCTCGTATTCTTGAATCTTTTATCTTTATCTTGTGAAATGTGTAGTGATCATATGACTTTAGGCTTGAGCTTGTTCCTTTAGCTTTACTTGTATGTGAATGTGAGCTTCTTGAGATCATCAGCCAAACATTATCTCTTTTCGTCATCTTGTAATCTATTTCCTCTTGTGATCTTGTGACCTTTGGATCGACATGCTCATACATTTATTTATCTTGAAAGCTTGTATAATCATCTTTCTTGAAATTCTTTAACTTTAACACTTCGTCATTTTAAGGAAGACGTGCAGTATTAGAATAGCGGAAGTCTTTTGAAACATGTACTTGAGCTTTCATAGTGTCTTTACATATGTCGATCGGGTATGAGCATGTGGCTATGAATCTGACTCGTCATTGACTAGTTGTTGCTAACATCAGGAATACCTACAGGTTTAGGTTAGTGATAATTAATAGATATAGATGAAAGTGTCTTTGTCACTTTGTCAAATACGGTTGCAATAACCACGTTTCCCCCTTAATCAGTATAAATACTTCCTGTGATCAGGTAGAATTCAAAAGAATCTCCTTGACAGGGTTTCGCAGCTGCACTAGCCGGTCTCATTACCGAAGCATCTCAAAGCAGACAACATGGTATGAGTAAACCAGTAAGTTACTATCTCACCGACTGAATCAAAAATTGATTTAAAGATCAATCGATGTGTCACTTGCTAAAGTGGTTTTGCAACACATCGAGAGTTTTATGCATTTCAAAATTCGTCAACCGTTAATTTATAGTCTGGACCGAATCGATATTCAGTGTCACAAGTTTGATCCATATAGGATCTCACAAGTCACCTACCCTCAGAGCTTGTTTGATGTTGGCTCTGGAAGGATTTCCATCATCATTGTGAATACTTAAGTATCACTCTGATGTTCTAGAAATATCACAAGGTTAATGCGTAGGACTCTTAAGATATTTCTTATTTTCACAGTGTATGAACAACAAGTATATTTTGAATTAGTGTCCTAAAGAGATTTATGGATGATCTTTTTTTGGCTCTAGACTCGATAGTGCACTTTGGTTTTAGTAATCAGAGGCTGGAGCAGACAGCCACCTTTTTAAGACCAACTAACTTGGAGTAAGAGAGTTGATAGAAATGTGTTTAATCTCCGTGAGAAATGAAACAAGAGTCTTTTGAGAGACCTTGAGTGGCTAGGGAGGGTAGTGCATTGTATCACTAGGTCCATGCTGACTATTTTCAATACCAGACAACAACTTAGTATTTCTGATAGCATATGTATTGACCCGGTTTCTACCTAAGTGTATGGAGGGCTTCTTTCTTTACACCCTTTATCCTTACATTTCTTTTTCATTCTTCAACCCCTTCAATGCTTACCAAGACTTCATCACTAGCACCTTGTAGGGTTTGTTCCAGTACTAGCTCTGTCTTAGTCGGCATTATTCCCTTTTCTCATTTTACTCCTTTTGTATCATACCTAAGGACTTCTATTCTAACTAATGGAATGTCCTTGGGTTGATCCCTCAAGTTCTAGCTGGATCATTGGAACTAATACCTAAACCTTAACTACCTTATAACTCCAATAAAATTAAGTACATGGTTGGTCTTTTGGTATTGTTCTCATTTAGAAAGAAAACTTAATCAAGGTACTTGTGATATATATATATATATATATCAAAATAGTTGTACCTCAATAGTTTTTACTTTTCAGAAATGCTCCCCCTCAAAACATGGATCGATAACCAAAATTTTTTAGCATGGAGAGGGAGGAGACCGCACTAGAATCTTTACAGATCACTTATTACAAGCTGCATATTTTATTTTCTCCCCTTATCAAAAATGTCAAATCTCTTGATATTTTGGATATCAATTGATTTAAATATGCTTGAAAATTTTTTAGGGAGAAAAATGTTTCGATTAATAGCAAGCCTTTATTAGAAACATTTTAATGCTCCCCCTCAATTTATGAGGGTATTATATATAGTGTTAAGTACATATTTTGAAAAAAATTGAACTTAATGAAAAACTCATGAAAAACAAATTGTACTTAACACATATATACTAAAGTCTATACACTACTTATTTACATATTCACGAGATAGAATAATGAGATAGGACCTATTATGAAAGGAGACTAAGTATGAAAAAGTCATACAATCCTCTACATCAGCATGTAGTTCATCTCAAGTTCCCGAGCACCAACCAATCTTTCCAAATTCCTCATGATCCTCCTTTCCCGCATCTGCTTGTCAATGAGTTCCACAATGAGTTTTTACCTTCTCTTGTCTATGGCTGACCATTTTCTCCTAGACATCTCTTTGTTGAATCCCAAGCAAAAATTGAGTATTCTGTGACGAAGCTCGTCACGAACTAACTTAAGTGTCCTGTCTAAGAACTTGTAGAGCTCATCATCCCGCATAACTCTCTTTTGCTTGTTCAAGTCTTCATAGATAACTCCTGGTGGGTCAAATGATGGCTTGTACAGTTCTTTGGCAGAAATTCCAAGAAAGTCTTTCTGGGGCTTGGTGATATTGAGCTTCTTTTGGTAACTTTCTACACCAAGTTGAACATCTTTGACTCTTCTTTTGATGATGAGACTTCTGGTGAACATACGCAGAGCCACCACCAAGTTAATAATATCACTTTCGTCGAGTTGGAATAACTTGTGTTGAGCAGCAAGAAGAAGCATGTCCTCAATGTTGTTCAAGTGTAGATCTACAAAGTCACCTTCTTTGAATGTGTACAGTTGTCGATCAGCTCTTCTCACCATAATTTCTTCCAAGTGACCATAACCGTGCAATTTGTTAACCTTCACACTGACCACACTAAGAATATTCTGAGTTAAGTAGACATCATGCTTCGAGAATTTGTTAATCTGAGACCTGTAGAAAAGCTGACGCTTGGGTCCCCAATGATTAATTCCTCGTTCAGCGTCTTTGTTATAACCAACTTTTGTTACACTCCATAAGCTCGAGATCATGTCTTTAATACCCACTAACTCGTATCTTGCAGCCTTCGTCTTTTTAATTGACATTTTCTTCTTTGGGTCTGATGATTTTTGATATTCAAGGTCGTTATTGAAAAAGTATTCTGAAGCTACGGTTAGACGACCTAGACGACCTTTCAATGGAAGAGGTTTGCTCAAGTCAAAGGGACAACGATCACCTTCAGGATTGTTCTAGTAAAGTTGGTCAGACAATTCTTTGTAGCATTCTTCCATGTTGTACTCGAGCTCAATGCTACTTTGGAATGTGCCTTTCAGAAGGTTGTATACGGGACTAACTAAGTGTGCTTTTATGAGCTTGTCTATCTTTAGACGATTCATCGCAAACTTGGAGAAATTCGTAGGAGTGGCCATAAGTTCATCAAACTTGAGAGGACCCTTTTTAGCAGATAGCAGATCATTGAACCATGTATACTCTTGACTATCATCAATTGCTTTTCCCTTGTTCCATTCTGGATCTGGAGTAGGTAGCCTTGGAGATTGTGTGAACCAATTATGTTTAGGTGCAGGGTCATGTTGTGGTTGATCAACATCATAACCACATCATCATTTGAAGCATTTATGATTACATTTTCTGTAGGTTCAGCAACTGACTCTTCTACATGTATAGACTTATCATATTTTGAACCTTTAGTTGGAGCATTACCTTTAGAGGTTTCCTTAGTGGTAGATGTATTCTTAGATGACTCTGACTCTTTGGTTCTTCTCCTCTTGGTCTTCTTACCCTGGTTTGGTCCATCAGAAGGGTCTTAGTCTTTATCATCACCATTATGATCTCTTTTTTTGAGAATTTTCTCTGGATCCGCTTGACCACGTGCAACTACATCATCAAGGCACAAGGAATTAAATAAAATATCAAATAAGACTTGATGCATATCATGTGTTAGATAGGAGAGTCTTTTGTTTATCTTTTCAAAGAGAATCTTCTTCAGTGCATACGCAAATAATGACTCTACTGCCTTGAGAGAAGATTGATCTTGATAGGAATATTGAACTAATACTATTAGAGTCTTCTCAAGTGCTTTCTTTACAATGCTTTGAATCACTAGAGTAACGAAGTCAGATACTGCCTTTGGTAGAAACTTTGGCAATAAATTCTTAACCTCATTAATAACATTTTCTTGCACAGACTCTTCAATGACATCCTTGTAATCAACTTGATTAGAATATTGCTACTTAAGTTCTTCAGTATGTTTTTGAAGCACCTTTTGAAGTGCATCTCCCAGACTGGATCCAAGATATGCATTTACAACTGACATTATTTCAGATCTTAGTAAAGCAAGGTGTGTTATAGTATGGTCAACCTCTTTGATCTTTTGAACATCTTTCTCCAGAACAGATACTCTTTGAATGATAGCAGGGAGTGGATCTGGAATTATTGTAACAGCAGGAGCTACGGTTGTGATTGGTGGTGTAGGGATTGGTGTTGTTGTTTGTTGTAGTAGATGTGATATAGTAGAGATATAGTGAGGAGGAGGAGGAGTTGTTGTCGAAGTTACTGTAGGAATTTCTGGTATTGATGACAGAACTGCGGGCTTAGGAATCACCGAAACAGGTACAGTGAGTATTGATGGAGACTGGATATGTAGTATCTCTTATTGGATTTGAACGTCCAACAAAGAGTTAATCTCAGCATCTGCAGTATCCTTAAGATTTCCAACTATAGATTTATCAGAAGAAAGGTTAAGAAATTGATTACCAAAACCTGAAGATACAGATAGGCTGGAGCTTGATGGAGGAAGTTTAGCTTTCTTGTTATCATCCTTTACTTCTTCTGACTTTTTAGCATTTGCCTTTGTCATATTAGTAATTTCTTCATCACCTTTCTCAGATTCTGCAACTTTAGCATCTTTTATCTCCTTGTCCACATCGTCTTGCACATATTCATTACCTTGCACAAACTCATCATCAGTTTCCTCATTGTCAGTCTCTTCAATATCGATACTTTTATCATCATCTTTCTTCTTTTCCTCTTCATCAAAATACACCCAATCAATCTCTTTATCAACATTTTCTTCTTTAGAGTATACACTCTCTTCTTCTGATCCCCAATCAAGTGTGACATCAGCTTTGGCTTCAGAAATGTCTTTTACCTCATCTGGAACCCCTGGTTTACTACCAGTTCTTTCACTTGAAGGTGTGAGAATGACTGTTGACTCATCAGGAACTCCTGGTTTAGTACCAGTTCTTTCACTTAAGCCTCTAGCATGTGGTTGAATTCTATTGGATTTTCTGCTGGATTTGAGTGCTTACATCATGTCAGCAGCAAGTTGTTCTTCAGCAGTCAGAGTTTGAATACCCTTTAGCTTCTGAGATGGATCAAGTGATATCTTCTTTGACACACTTGAAGTATCTCTAAAGGCAATACCCGATGGTCTTCTTCTAGCAGGTTCAGGGTCTGATACTGTTATAATCCGTTCATAAGTAGCATGAACTTGCCTTGATACTTCCTCTTCCGCAACCTCAGTTAAGCTTATAGATTTTCCTAGCTCCAAAGCGACATCTGGTTCAGGAATGATGTTGTCATCAGCAGAGATTGAGACTTTCTTCTTATATATTCTTCTACTGCTAGTTCGTCTTCTAGCAGGTTTAGAATCAGATTCATCAGATACTTCAATACTTGCAGGCTTTGGAGTGACAGCTGACTTCTTGCCTTGTGACCCTTTACCTCTAGTTTTATTTAGTGGTACTAAGCCTGTGGAGTAGTTAATGAAGGCCTTATAAGTGTCTGATTGCTTGATTGCATTAGTCAACATTGCATCTGGAATTGCTCATCCATATTCTTGAACGTCTTCTCCAATTCTGACAAACTTCATTCTGCTCAGAACACCATCATCCTTGATTGTATGAAGACCAGAGGGTAGAGCTTTAGGAACAGATTTGTGAATAGAGAGGAAATGGTTGATGATGCGTTTAGTGAATCTTGGATAAGGCATGATTTCACATATGCTTTTCTTTAACTGCCTATTGTCAATTTGATATGAGAAATCCTCCCAAATCAACTCAGCAAAGTCGACGTACTTCTTGTGGAACATACCCCATATTATTGCAACTCTAGATTGACGAAGTCTGTCATTGCTAGTTGTCTTCCCTGAGAGGCATTTGTTGATGATAGATGCTATGGTTCTCCAAGGTTGGTGCATATGATCAATGAACATTTGTGGCAGATGAGTCAATTCTCCCTTGTATCCGAGTCCAATGAGAAAGGTAAGCAGCTCCTCTTCAGATGGAGGTACAATGAATTCTTTTTCTGGAACTCTTAGGCAAATGTCGAGAGCTTGGCGGAACACATCAACATCAACTAAACACTTCTTGTTTGCCAGCTTAAACTCATAGAAATTGGTGTCCTTGATCTTGGTAACTATGAACCAGAATTGCTGCATGTAGATTTCTGGCGCATCAGCAGATGCAAGGAATGCCTTGTAAAAAGTGTTGTTCTTGATGATGTCAAGGACGACTTGGTAAGTCTCTCCTTCTGAGTCATAGTGGGATCAATCCTCATGTTATTGGTACTGATCTTGACTTTGTCTGCTTTGGGAACCCATGCCTCTTCACAAGCAGCTAGTTGAATTACCTCTTGATTCATGATTCTGCTTAAGAATTTCCAATAAGTTTTTATACATAAAAATACACACACACACAACACACATATATATATTATATAGTATTATCTATAGATTATATATATATATATTTTATATATATACTTTATATATATATATATATTACAGAATTGATTAATTATTAAAAAAATTCAAAATAAACCCAACTGACATACTTTGCAACATCATATCTTATGCATAGCAAAACTATTTTTAAAAAAATTACGTCAACTCTGTAGAGCTCATCAAAGAGAACACAATTGAGGAAATCAAAATAAATTTAAACTACTAATCAGTATGCAAAAACATAGGAAAAGATAGACGGAATACTGTTTTTTTTTACAAAACAGAAACCCTAAAAAAATTTCAAAATTAACCTAACTGACACACTTTGCAACATCATATCTCATTCATACTAAAACTAGTTTTTTTTAATTTACGTAACTGTGTAGAGCTCATCAAAGTCAACACATTTGAGGAAATAAAAACAATTTTTACAAACAGTTGGGTATGAAAAAACATGCTCAAAGATAGAGAAAATAAACATTTCGTCAAAAAAACCCTAGAAATTATCCCTAGCAAAACTATTTTTTTTTTAAATCGCTACACATATGGCGCGATTTACTTTATTTTTATTTTTATAGTCAATCAAGTGTCGACACGTATGTAAATGGCTACCATTGGGGCACGATTTACAAGTTTAATTTCGAAAAAAAAAGCTGCAAGTTCACTGCATGCTATCACGTTTTTCAACGGGCCATTTTAGTAATTTTCGCTTGTTTGTTTTCGCCATTTGTTTCTCCCTCTACTCTCTCTCTCTAAAGATGACTACTATATGGTTTGATTTACCAAGACCACCGGATCAACGATTTTTTTATAATTAACAAGTGGTATCAAGAGCCATGGTTCAGGTTACATTTTATAATTCCGGTTTGTGTCTCAAATCTGTCATTCTTGTTCATCTGTGTTGTTGTGACTCGTGTTTTACTAGCCTTCTGTGTCTTTTCTCAAATCTGTTTTTGTTAATTTTGGTTTCATTTTCCAAATCTTACCAAACACACAGATCTGGTTTCCTTTTCTTTTTTGTCTAAACCTTTTTAATAAGCTTATTTGGGTCTTAAATGATTCTTTGGGGTTTAGTGTTTATTGTTGTTGTTTCTGTTTCAGAAGTATTTTTTCTGGGATTAAATTTGTTCATACCAGCGATTTGGGAAACCCAGATTTACTTTTTCAGGAAAAGGTACAAAAGTAGGAAAAGGATAAATAGCGATTTGTAGTGGCGAGTTGACAAGAAGTTCCAGCGAGTTAGGAGCAGCGAGTTACATGTACAAATTGAAGACAACTCTCTAACGTCATGTTGCCCAAATTTCCTCAGACCAGCGAGTTGTCAGAAATAGCGAGTTGCTTGGCAGCGAGTTACTACCCTTAACCCAAACCGTGTCAACTCGGTACTTACCGAGTTGACCGGGTTAACTCATACGAGTCAAAGTCAATAGAAAAGAAGAAGAAGAAGAAGACTCGAATCTAAACAAACTACAACAAACTACCAAACCCATAAACAACAACAACATCAATTATATCATCACAATCAATATCAGAAATCCAACAAACTAATACCTAACCCATCGTCACATATTTTCACAATCAATTCCAACTAACCTCATCTATACATATTCCCTTTGTCACATATAATACCACCACAACATCTCCATCAATCCTCAACAAGACTCAAACTCAAACAGAATTAAACCATGATCTCAGATTCTTAATTTATGTGTAAACTTAAGTCAACACCTTTTAAAGATCCAATACACGAAATGAAATTATCATCACAGATATTTGAGAAGAAAATCCTTCTCTTTTCTATTCAAATATAAATATTAGATTACAACAAATCTGTCATATCCAATCTTTGTTTCATTTAAGACTCAAGACAAAACAAAAAAACACAACCTACCCGAGACCTTTGATTGAAAGATCTTGAAGCCTTATCATTCTTGTGTTCTTCGTGCACTTGATGTAAAACCTAAAAATCTCAATAAGAGTAAAATGACCAAAATGCCCCTAATGAAAGAAAATTTTATAAAAGCTTAAATAAAATTCATTAAGTGTTAGAAATTATGAAAATGCAACAAGTAACAATTATGAAACTTATGTAAGATCAAAATACTTTATGTTATACAAGAAAATTAATTAAAATTATATATATAGGTATATATGCCGAATTATGTATAATAAATTAATTATGCATTATTATTAATATAAAATAATTATAGATAAATACTTAATAAATATGAAAATAACAAAATCTGATTTGATTCCATTTGAAAGCCCATGGGACTCGGCCAAACCATTTTATTATATCCTTATTTCATTTTCAATTGTAAATTCTTTAAAAACAAACAAACCGAACCCTAAATAAATTAAGTGGCGGCACAAAGAATTTTTCCAGGACTTGTGCGATTTTTCTAAGATCATTTGAAGGCTAAGGAGTGTGGGAAAAATAGTGGGAAGCTTGGGGAGTGCTTGATTCGATTTTTGGTATTGTTTTGGGTTCGAAAATCACAACCGGGTTCATAAAATCATAAAATCATCAAGGGCCATCAAAGGTAATTTTATAACTCATATTTCATCATATTAATATGTTATATACCTGGGAAAAATGTTCATGCACTTTATTTTGATTTTATAAATTGAAACATATTCAAAACCCTAATTTAGAAATGAAAATGAAATCGGCATATAAAATAATTGTAAAATTTATTTTATATTTTTCTGAGGTTGTTCATACCTCATATAACTCAGAAAAATTGTTGGAATAATTTATAAATGATTCGAATAATTGTTGAAGATTTATTTGTGTTTACCGAATTCGAAAATAAGGGAAAAAGGAAAGAAAATGGTTAAAATGAATTAGGGTTAGGGTTTTGTTATTTTGTCCAGGTGTAATTAATGCCAATGATTGGGAAATAATTGTGTTTGTGATTGGGGAAAATTTGATTAGGGTTTTGTGAATTATTTTGTTAGCCGAATTGCTATTTAAAAGTATAAGGACTTGTTTTGTAATTTCTGAAACTTTGGGGTCTGATTTAAGCATGTTATTATATTTGTTATGATCTGAGAAAAATAAGTTGGGGGGTAGAAAATGTCATTTTGATATTATTTATGTAAACCTTACTATTTATAGAAACCTGCTATTTATAGAAACATGCTATTTATGGAAACTTACTATATATAGAAACCTGCTATTTTTGGAAAGTCTATTTTTAGAAAGTCTATTTTTGGAAAGTTTAATTATGGAAACTTATTAAATCAGGAAAGTTATCATTTATGGAAAGTTAATTAAGGAAAGTCTATTTTTGGAAACTTACTATAATTAGAAGCTGCTATTTTTGGAAAGTACCCAATATAACAAGAATACTAATCATGAAACATACTAATCATGGAATATGTTAATCATGGAACGTACTAATCAAGGAATCATGCTAATTATAGAAAGTTACTAAAAATAGAAAGTTACTAAAAATAGAAAGTTACAAAAAATAATGGACATTCTTTCTTTCATGATTATAACCCCAGAACTGCTATGCTTCATTCCCCAATTTATTCGTTTTCCATGATCCTTTACATGATTTGATTTCATGACTAATTCTATTAACCCGACTATATATACGCATGACCATGATTTACATTACTTATCACCTAGTCATGGAGGTACCAAATGACCGTGAACACATGAGGCACCTGTGTCATGACTCTTCGCCGCGTATGAGAGAGATTGCACATTCACGCGTCGTTCCCTATTTCCTGTTACCCGATATAAAATTTCATGTTTGCCATTATTATTCAGGGGCGAATGTGCATCCTATAGTTTACATTTTATTACACGGTTCATGTTGAATGTGGTGGTGTGTGCTCTACACCCCATCACATTGGAGCTGACAACCATCACCCATATTATAAAATAAAGAGGGTCACCCCCTCTATAACAGGTTGAGGCAGCCCCTCTAATATATGTATGTATTACACGACATTAATATATAGAGACATGTATGATAAATGAGCTCGTGGGCATCCCTTATCATTTATGTTTATACTACCATGAAAATTTCATGACACTTTACTTCGTATTACAATGCTTTACGATGTTTATTTTCTTATTCTTCATACTCATTCTCCAGGTTTTCCTCATACACTTTGATCTCTCTCCGCTGCTCTATATTTACTATCCAGGATTTATACTTATTAATTACATTGTTATTATATCCGTTCACTGAGCGTTATGCTCAGCCGTATTTCTTTCTCTTTCTTATACGACAGGTATCTAGAGGGAGATTGGGCATGAGAGAGTGTGTGCTTAGGAAGTGACCTATTTAGCTTCCTTTCTTTATATCGCAGACATTTTGATGTGCTATACTATCTTGGACACATGTTTCGTCCTTTAGACTTCTTTTAAATTTACTTATTCATGTTGAATTCTCATAATTGGGACCGATGTTTGATTTCCGGCTTTCCCCCCACCTTGTCCTATTTTATCAGTTATTGACTTTATGCCTTTATTATGCTTTGATATGACACCATGATTATGACGTTTCGGCCTCCTTTCCGGAGTGGGTCGTTATTTTATGGTATCAGAGCTAAAGGTTTCGACCTGTAGGCTCTAAAACTTGACCTGTGAGGATTGGGTAGACATTAGGTTCCTTCAGAATCGACGTTTATCTTCTGTCGCGTTTTGACCTTTTAACCGTTTAATCATTAAACCCTTTTTGCAAATGTCAGATGGTGAACACTCGTACCGATGCTGAACTCGCTGCGGCCGTTCAGGCAGCCGTGGATGCCATGCTCCCACAGCTTCGCGAGCAGGTTCGCGAAGAGTACCGCACTGGTGCTGTAACTTCGGGTAGTAATCCTCCACCAGTCACTATTCATACTTGGCTTGAGCGCTTCAATAAGCAGAAACCCCGTTCGTTCGAGAAGGCAGTAGCCCCTGTTGATGCTGAGAATTGGATCTCCCTATGGAGAAAGATCTTTGACGTGATTGGATTGTAATGATGCTTTTAAACCAGATTGGCTAGTGTAATAAGTATCAGGGTGACGCGTTGGCTTGTGAAGGCTATAAGCAGGCCAAAGGAGGAGATGCGTGGTCCTACTTTGACATGGCAGCTTTCAAGAGCTGTTCTTTCTTCAGTTTTACCCTCGAGCCGAACAGAGCGCTTGAAGAGAGAGTACCATTTCCATCCGTTCCGCCCAAGGCGAGTGAAAATAAGTACTGAGTTACATGCAGCTTTCCTTCGCCTAGCTAGTTTCTTGGACAGGCCTGCTGTTACTGAGCAGAAGAGCAGGCGAAGAACTTTCCGTTGGGGTTTTCAAAAGTCAATCCCGACCATAGGTCATGATGTATACAGTTTACAGACAGTTGCACAGGTTTGGCGGAATGCTGCAACGCAAACTTAAGATCCTTTCGTGACCGGATGACTATGATAGGTCCAACGTATTAGACAAGAGGTAAACTATCTGTAATCAAGTTTTTGCGACCATTATTCTATTTTTAACCTCCTTATCTTAATAATATTTACCTTCAACTATGCTCCAGGCATAAAGTGGAGACCGATAACAGTCGGCCCCACTCAGCAGAAAGTTACCGGGTCATGATCAGAAAAATATACTCAGGTCTGGACCAGAGTGCAGTGGTGGTAACTACCCGTAACAACAATTACAACAACACACTCGGAGACAACAACAGGTCAAATCTAAATCGTTTATCGGTCTTTATCTATTATATGATATGAATCTAACATCACGTCATGGTAACAGGAATTCTGGTGCTGGGACGCGACCAAAGGACAAGGTCTGGCAATCCCACACCGATCACCCAACTTCGGGGTAAATCATTTGAAATAACAATTTTATTCTCTATATTTCTCAAAGTTCATCGTCTCATGATCTATCTTTGAATCAGGTTCCCCAGTCCAGGGTACCCTCTTAGGTTTATACTCACCCTGTTTGCACCACATTGGAGACGAGACACCCATAGATAGTGTCATCTCGTGCTGCTGGTACTTGCTTCAAATTGTGGCCAGGCTGGTCATCCGTCAGCGGGACTGCAAGAAGAACACACCTTGTGCTAAGATCGTCTGGTCATGCTGACAGAAAGCCAGACGCATCAGCCGAGTCTTTTGCACTACCTCAGGATCAGGCCGCCAATACTTCACCTGGTACCATCACTGTTGCATATTTAAATTCAGACTGTGCAGTGTTTGTTTAATTTGATACGGTTGCGAGACACATTCTGTGATATCTAAACCAAGTTTTGCTTCATGTTTTAACTATGACACCTATATTACTGTGATCTGTAATATGTATATATCCACGCCCATGAAGACCCGCAACGTATTCCCATGTATATAGAGATCGATCTTCCTCAACAGTGTTGATGACAAATTTCGTCAGTTAATGACTTTTCCCTACCGTTTGGTGAGGTTTCCTATCGTTGCGTTACCTTCCTCAGCTATTCTCATGTTCACAAATGTTTTCATGTATCATTACTCCTAGTTTACAATTATCACCCTCTTCACGTTTTCTTTAACCATATCGATCAGATCCGTGAGGATTTATCTTATACGGAAGAGCCTGAGTCTATTTTAGACCGCCAGGACAGAGTCATGAGGAACAAGACGATCCCTTTTGTCAAAATTCTTTGGAGGAATCATCCCGAGCGGGAAGCTACTTGGGAGACCGAGGAGTCTATACGGACTTCTTATCCTCATATTTCTTCATGATCTGGTATGTTCTTTTCAGTCGTAACATGTTTCTAGATTCGAGGACGAATTTATCCTATTTAGGTGGGGAAGAGTTTGTAAAACCTAAAAATTTCATCAAGTGTAAAATTACCAAAATACCCCTAATGCAAGAAAATCTATAAAAGCTTAAATAAATTTCAAGTTTAATTATAGAAATTATGAAAATACAATAAAAAGAGAGCAATTATGAACTTTTTTTGTAAGCATCAAAATACTTTATGTTATACAATGAAATTAATTAAAATTATTATAGGTATAATATCGAATTTATATAATTAATTTAATTAATATATATATTACAAAAATAATTAAAAAATAAAATTGGATAAATATATATAATAATTATGTAAATAATAAAACCTGATTTTATTCCATTTTAAATGCCCTAGGACTCGGCCAAACTCTTATGTATATCTTTTATTCACTTTCATTTTACTAAATCCTAAAAACAAATACCACCGAACCCTAAATAAATTAAGTGGCGGCACAAAGAATTTTTCCAGGACTTGTGCGATTTTTCTAAGATCATTTGAAGTCTAAGGAGTGTGGGAAAAATAGTGGGAAGCTTTGGGAGTGCTTGATTCGATTTTTGGTATTGTTTTGGGGTCGAAAATCATAACCGGGTGCATTAAATCATAAAATCATCAAGGGCCATCAAAGGTAATTTTATAACTTATGTTTCATCATGTTAATATGTTATAAACCTGGTAAAAATGTTCATGCACTTATTTTGATTTTATAAATTAAAACATATTCAAAACCCTAATTTAGAATGAAAATGCAAATCGCATATAAAATAATTGTAAAATTTATTTGTTTTATATTTTTCTGGAGGTTGTACATATCTCATATAACTCAGAAAAATGTTGGAAAAATTTATAAATAATTCGAAGGATTATTGGAGATTTTATATGTGTTTTACCGAATTCGAAAATAAGAAAAAGGGAATAAAAATGATAAAATGAATAGGTTAGGGTTTTTATTTTTTCCAGTGTGAATTAATGCAAAGATTTGGTAAAATAATCGTGTTTGGTGATAGGAAAAATTTGAATAGGGTTTTGTGAATTATTTTGTTTAGCCGAATATGCTTATTTACAAGTATAAGGAAGGACTTGTTTTTGTAATTTCTGAAACTTTGGGGTCTGATTTAAGCATGTTATTATATTGTTATGATCTGATAAAAATAAGTTGGGGGGTAGGTCCTTTCAGTAAGGACATTCTTTCTTTTCATGATTCATCCCCAGAACTGCTATGCTTCCCCATTTTATGTCTTTTGCCATGATCCTTTACATGTTTGGTTTCATGACTTATTCTATTGCCCGAGCTATATATACGCATGACCATGATTTACATGACTTACCACCTAGTCATGGAGGTACCATGACCGTGACACATGAGGCACCTGTGTCACGACTCTTTCGCGTTGAGAGTGATTTCACGCGGCGTCCCTTTTCATGTTACCAGATTATATTTCATGTTTAGCCATTATTATTCAGGGGCGTATGGGTGCATCCTAGTTTACATGTTTACACGTTCATGGTGATTGGTTGGTGTGTGCTCTACATCCCATCACATTGGAGCTGATCCCTCCACCCATATTATTATAAGAGGTCACCCCTCTATTACATGTTGAGGCAGCCCCTCTATTATATGCATGTATTCACGATATAATTATTATGACATGTTATGATTTATATGAGCTCGTGGGCATTCCTTACTTATATGTGTTTATGCTTTCCATGATATTCCCCTATTTCTTAGATTCCTCATAACATCCATGATATTCATGACATCTTTTACTTCATGTTACCCAGGTCTACATGTTTCATACGAAATTCCTCATGACATCTTTTACTCCATATTGTCCATGTTTACATGTTTTACACTTAGTTCCTCATGATGTATCTCCCTCAGTTTCCTCATGACAATTATGACATTTCATGATATTTCTTACCTCATAATATCCAGACTTTATACGTTACAACTTTCCTCATAACTCTTATGTATGTTTTCATGACACTCACTTACTCCTATATTTTCCATGACTTTCATGATTTACAAAAATGTCTTTCATCTCATTTTATCCATGCTTTGCATGTTCCACAGTTTTCCCCATGACCTACCCTTCAGATTCTCCACAACACATATGATATCACACGACATCTTGTACCCATGTTAAACATGTTTTCCTATATTACATTTCCCTCATGACTTACCTTACAGATTCTCTCATGACACTGACGATTCATATTCCGCTGCTTCATGTTTATTTATTCATGATTTATATTTATCTTACTGTATCATTTTATCCGTTCACTGAGCAATCGTGCTCAGCCGTATTTCTTTTCATGTTTCTTACGGCAGGTACTTGGCGATGGGATTTTGGGCAAGAGAGATGTACTTAGGATGAGAGCTACCCTTAGACTTACTTTATTATATGGACTTCCTCATGTTTATGCTATCTAGGACACGTATTGTGTCCTTTAGAATTCCATATGTTTATTTCATGTTGCATTAATAAGGGGAGCCGACGTTTAATTCCGGCTTTCTCGCTTGTAATTTATTGCTATGGCTTATACCTTTATTATGCTTTGATATGACACCATGATTATGACGTTTCGGCCTCCTTTTCGGAGTGGGTCGTTACAATTATGGTATCAGAGCTAAAGGTTTCGACCTGTAGGCTCTAAATCATGACCTGTGAGGATTGGGTAGACACTAGGTTATTCCATGATCGACAAGCATTCTTTTCACTTTTTGACCCTCAAACCGTTTAAATCATTATCTTACCTTCGATGATATCAGATGGCTATCCCTCATACCGATATTGAACTCACTACGGTCATTCAAGCAGCCGTACAAGCCATGCTCCCTCAGATTCGCGAATAGATTCACGAAGAATTCCGGGATGGTATTGGACCGTCTAATGGTTCAGGTGAGAATCCTCCACCAGTCACTATCCATACTCGGTTTGAGCGCTTTAACAAGCAAAATCCCCACTCATTCGATAATGCGGCAGCTCCTAAAGACGCAGAGAATCGGATATCTCAATTGGAGGAGATTTTAATGTTTTCAAG
Organism: Tanacetum coccineum; assembly: GCA_026074375.1. Lineage (NCBI taxonomy): Eukaryota > Viridiplantae > Streptophyta > Magnoliopsida > Asterales > Asteraceae > Tanacetum > Tanacetum coccineum. The sequence continues at coordinate 11,796 of BQNB010046888.1, read as the reverse complement.
ACAAGGTTGGCTGTGTATAAGTTTGAAGGCGACGAGTTAGCTTGGTGGAAGGCCTATGAGCAGACTAAGAAATTCCGTTAGAATTTTCACAAATCTATTCCCAACCATCTCATGTGCATACCGTTCACCGGTATTGCTCAGTTTCCTGATGTTGCTCACAACTTGGAAATTCTACAGGACCAGGAGGATTGCGATGAGTCTGAGCGATCAGGGAAGAAGTAAAAATTTCAACAAATTAAAGGTTGCGACCTTATTCCATGACTTCACCATATTCCATGTCCTTACTCCCTTATCTTACAAATCATGCACCACCATCGACCGGCCACCCAACAGAGTAATGTTCAGAGTCACGATCAGAATAACAACCGTCATGGACATGACAGGCAGGACGGTAGTGACAATCACCGCAATAACAACCAAGACTCTGGGAATAACGACAAGTTTCTTTTAAATTTTAGTCTTCAACCGCTTGGTAACACGATCCTAGCATCGAGACGATAACAAGAACTCCGGTAATGGACGCGACCAGAGGAACAGGAGTCAGCAGTCCAACCGACCTGTTGATTCTGATACTTTGACTTAAATTTACAAGTTTATTTTTCCTTAACTTTTCAAGACTCAGGTCTCATGTATATCTCCTAAATCAGATTCCCAGCAATCCAGGGTATTCCCTGAGAGTTGTACCCTCCTGTTTATGCCAAATGTGGTTGTAGAGACTCAGGAGAGTGTCGTCATGCTGCCAGAAATTGCTTCAAGCGCGGCCAGACTGGCCACCTCCAGCAAGATGGCAAGAAGGACACTGCGGCAAGTACATCTGGTCACGCTGACAAGGAAACCAGATATATCCGGCCGTGTCTTTGCAATTACGCAGAATCAGACCACTAATATCTCAGGTACCATCACTGACACATCACTTATCTTGGAACTGCAGTGTTTGTTTTAACTGATACGGTTATGACGCATTCCATTACATCTACCACGTTTATCTCATGTATCACAATGACACCTACATTTCCCGACCATGTATCATGTATAACCACACCCATGAAAAACTCCGCTCATAATATCCATGTGTATAGAGGTCTTTATCTACTGTTGATGACAAGATCCGTCCTATTAACGCACTTTCTCTAAACATGTGCGTATTTCATGTGATTCTAAGTATAGACTGTGTAAAGGCGCACCTCGCTACATTTAACTATCACTCATATCGTATTTTGTTCAGTGATATTCATACTCTTGAATTCATCTATCATGGTTTCCGACCAGGAAAGTATGAGAAAATCATTTCTGTTATATAAAATTTATTTCTACTTTACAAACACGTACCTTACTATCTCCTGGCTGCGAAAGTTTTCTAACTACCATTCATGACACGACTTCTCACGTTCCTTCTATTCATGTCGCGTTTCTTCTATTCATGACCAGCCGATTATTTCTGAATTCCGGATGTGTTTCCAGAAGAACTTTCAGGAATATCTTCTATCCGCGACGTCGAGTATGATACATGCTTTGTTTTGGCAGTGTACCTGGTCAATTGTAGGTTCGTTGGTAAGTAAGGTATCGATCACTAAGAGTGATTGTAAATACTTAAGTTTATCAGCATTTTAGTTATCTAGGTTAGTTCTAATTAATTCTATTTAAACCTAATTAAACCTAAACTAACGCAAAGAGAGGGGTTTTCAGCCTGAGAGACAGGCACGAGTTTTGGTTTAATGAAGCGATAAGTAAGACAATTAACACACAAAAGCAGATAAACAAACGATAAATAAGCGGTCAAGCATTAATGTAAGGAAAACGTGTTAGCCAGTTTAATCTAATAAAATGTAGGGATTGTTTATGAGTGCAATGATTTTATTACTTCGTTGGTGTTATATCATTCCTAATCTTATGTAGGACTTATCCCTAAACTCTAGGTTTGTTTTACAGTTAATCATGTCACAATTAACCAAACCCGCATAAAGCTCACACCATTTATTATAATCTATCTAGGAGATAACATTGGTGAATATTGAAACCTAGCTCATCGAGGCTTTACCCACTTATGTCTAATTGTTATCTATATGTTGGTAGTTCACGGTCCGAGCACTTGCCTAAGGAAACAGAACGTTATGTGTAATCCTAAGTCACCACTTAGTCTACCTATTCACTTAACTAAGGGAATAACATGGGCATAAATTTGTAGTCCTGTTAATCTAGAGTCACATAGATAAGTTGTATGTAGTTCTATCACATACTCTAGCCTACGCCATGCAATCTAGATCCAGTTGAATGATAGATTAAACACATAATCGAAACATAAACAGATATGAAGTTATAAACATAATCAACATGCAACGAAAGAGTAAACAATCGATATAAACAAACAAAACATTAAATTATCATAGACATGGCTAATACCTATAGGTATTAGCCCATAGTCATTGTAACAATACATAGTATCATAGACGAACGATTAAATAAACAAACGTTATGCTAACCGAACGCTTATAACAAAGTATAGAGATTACAAGAGTTTTCCTAATGAATTGAGTCATTTGCAGGGCCTTCTTGCTTCTAAAATCATTTGTAGATCGTACTTGATAGTTAAGAGCTTCTAATGCCTAATGAAAACCGAGTTTTAGGTTTTCTATTTATAGGCTCCGAAAACAGGTCGATACGCCGTATTAGAGGGGTCCGATACGACGTATTGGGATAACTTGGTGTGGGCTCCACGATTATTTTATTCTGGAATATTCATTAACCGCCACTGAATACGACGTATAGGGGATTTTGGATATGGCGTATTGGCTGTAAAACATGTTTCTTTATAATGTTGACCAAAGTATCTTATACGGCGTATTTGCTGACGTGGATACGACGTATTCTTCAAAGTCAGGCAATGGTCTTGATCTTGTATAAGTCTTGGGAAATAGCGTATCCGTCTAAATTGATACGTTGTATTTTTCAAATTTAGTATACTTTCTCGAACTTCATCAATTATGCTCAAAAACACGTTCTTTTGTCCATCTTTTGCCAAATGCTCGATTATAACTGAGTTTCATAAAAATAAGCGATTAAGTATCAAATCCTATATAAAACAATATAAAACAAGCAATATAAATGGGATAAATGATGCCAATAATATGACGTTATTTGATGTCATCAGCACCCACCGAACACACACACGTACCTTTATGTTTTGGTTTCGATATGTTGTTGTTTGCATTGTTTTTGCTTCTAGTTTATGGTCACATTTTGCCATGACCGACCATTTTTTGGTTTATGTTTCTGGTTGTTTTACGGTTTATAAGGTATTACATGACAATTTTACGGTTTTTGTTTGCGTGGTATTAGACGGGCGGTTATGTGTTTGGTTTTGGTTTTTGGTCGGATCTTGCCATAACCGAACATATTTATACGTTTTTTTAAAATATGTTTGAAAATTGGAAGAGATTTTAAATAGGTTGTGATGATTTTTTAGATGGAAATACTTTGTTGATCGATCTGGCAAAACTAAACGACGGTAAAGTGATATATTATCGCTTTGAAACTTTTATAATTACAGTTATCAATGATACGTCTATAATTGTGAGCTTTTACAAAAATCTCAATATGTTTTTTTTCATTCTTTAAAAACTTTATGCAGATTTACATGTAATATTTATAGGATTGTGTGCATAGTAAATAAGATTAAATATTGTCACTGATATACGATTCATTAGGGTCATACGCAATAGCTGGATATATATATATATATATTGTAAATATACAAATGGTCATTTACACGAATTGGACAAGACTTTATTAGTTCGACTAAGCTTAGTGGAGAAAGGATTGGCCCGAAGCCCAAAGTCAGGGCGCACCCTTTGTGGGGCCACGTTCATCCTGTCACCCAAGAGTGGATCGGGTTGGTTTTTTGATCTTTGGGTTGTTTATTTATTTAAAGAGAATATATTCTTTGATAATATCAAATCTTTTAAATCAGGATAATATCTCTTTATTTTTATTTGGCAATTATCTTGATTTAATTTTGGTAATTAATTATTAAGCCAATGAATATAAAAGTTATTATTTCATTCAAATTAATTAGTTTATTCCAAAACCCTCTCTCCTTTTCCTCTATGTTTTGGTTGTGACACCTAACACACACACACACATTGTGTTATGTTTTGATGTGTTCAATATGATTGTCTTGTTGTGGATTGACTAACTGCTAACACGCTGTTGTGGTTGCTTGAGGGCTAGCGTGTATTCACCGTGAGGAGTTCTACTTTGAGCTCTTAGATCTGCCTGATCTCCCACTCCAAACAAAGGTACGCTAAGTTGTTGTGTTTGTTTTGATCATTCATAACATGTATATGGATTGCTGGCTCTTAGAAATCGCTGTAAGGCTTTTGTTCTTCCGCTACATGTTTTATTTTTAATTGTTAATGAAATTTTAAAATTGCCCCTTACGTTTTCCAAAAGTGGTATCAGAGCCACTTATGCGATTTTCATAGATACCATTATCTGTTTTAAACATGAATTTTATGGTAATAATGTAAGATCTGAATCCTGGTGAATTTCTGGTGTGTAGTTTGGTAACACAAACATACATCTGAATTGATGACACTTAAAAAGTGTTGTAAACCTTATCATTTTTCATATATGTTATGATCTGTATTTATTTTATAGACCTGGTAACAGATCTGTATATACGTGATCATGATAATAGATGAAAATTAAATATTATATTTAATTGTTTGGATTGGCTTGTTTTAATTTTTTGTTGATATCATGATCAACCTCATGCAAAGTGGACAATGAGCAAACAAATGGTAGAATGATAATTGTTATTGTGATTGTGTATATCCCGTCATCCCCATAACCCTTTGTCATGATTTAATTATTTGATAATTAAATTTAATGCCATGGTTAATGCATCTAGGTTTTTTGGCCTTGAAGCCAAAATTATAATTTGTGCCTGTTTTTTTCATTTGTATTTATTTCAATTGTAAGTATTAAAATAGGATTGTACTTTTTAATTTATAAATGTAACAAGACGGAGTGAAAGAGTGGATGCAAGAACATGTGGCGTGAGCTTACGCTCTGATTAACTAAGATACTAGGATCTTAAGTTAGGTGGGAGCGTTGGAGAAACCCTAGATGGACATTGTGTTCGTATTGGCTCACGGACACAATTATAGGTTTTTATGTTGTCTGCATGAATGTGTTTACTTTATTGCTTAATTTGATTGTACATGTTGAACACCGTTTTGGGTTTAAGGGTTAAAAGGGGTTTTAAGTTAGATACCAAAATTGTTTTAAAGAGTTTAAACATGTTAAAACATTTTAACAAAATTCCATCATAAGTAATAGGTATATATTACTCATGACACACGTTTTGACATATAAAGTTACACATAAAAGGTTAGTCGTGCCATCTAATTGAGATGAGGATATCTTACCCATTTTGTAGCCTGGTCAGACCATGTGCAATTTGGCGTCAGGAATGGATTGTCAGGAGAGTATCCAAGCGCCTTATACTTTTCATTGAACTCTAATTGGAGACTAAACCGTGCGGATGGTCAGACAGAGTTCGAGGCACAAGACAGGACAACATCGTAACACCCCCAAATAGGGTCGCAGCGGAATAAGGGTCCGGGAGCGTTACATCATAGATCAATAGCACAAGATATGAGAACGACCTCTAAATGAGTCGTTTAAAAAACAGATACAATAGAATAACTAAAATTGTTTGTTACAAACGCACATCGGCTTAACAGGTTCACTTGTAAATGTAAAGATTTTAAAACATAACAAATATCCCCAAAATGTAATGCTTCTAAATCTTTATGCAATGACATCCAAAATAACGACCACCAATGTATCCTTGTCTCGTACCTTATTACCTGAGAAAAAACATGCTTTAAAACGTCAACATAAAGTTGGTGAATTCACATGTTTAAGTAATGTATAAAGTAGGACCGCAAGATTCTAAAGTGCATGACTATTGTAACACATACAATATCACAAAAAATGTAATTACGATTCCCTAAGCTCATGACACTGAAGCTACGACATGTATGTATTGCAAATTAATGCCAACAATGTGCCCGTGTAGATGTTCAACCCGCAACATCCCAAATCCGACATGGTATACGTCCGTTGGTTCAATCTGTCAAACCTAGTGAGTGCTACTCACCTGAACGGGGATGTCAATCCCAAATAGATATATTTATAACACTTGCGCTTACACCAAGTAATTGACAGTTCATGATTCATAGGCATAGTGGGTTATAGCTACTTAGGCAAACTCGTAATTTGTTTAAAAGTGTACTTGCGTCCAAATGTAAAACAATGCATGTTTCTCACACCAATAGTTGTAAATCATTGTAATCGTATAAAAATGGGGCTATGAACTCACCGAGTGAATGTATTTGATATATAAATCAAATATGAAAATCGTCACGTATAGTCCGAATGCAACCTAATTAAATATAGGTCGTATGAGTACAATATACTTTGAATAACTAACACAACATATAATTCTATATAGTTACATCACCACCTAAACATGTTTGTTTAATTTATAAAATTAAACAATATAAATTTGTACTTTGTAAAATAAATGTCCATGTATTTGTATATAAAAAATAGTATACTTATCCCACAATTGATTATTTATAAATAATAATTGTTTTAACACCTTTATATATTTATATAATGACATTATATAAATAGTTTAATTGATTTCATAAAAATAGTGCACAAGTATAAAAATAGTGCATAAGGTTTTATAAACCTTATATCTTTTTCGTTTTAACTCTGTTTTATACGTTTTTATGCACACGGTTTCATATTTAATAAAATCTATCAAACTATTACATTTATAATATTTAGCTACTGATGAACAGTAACTTTTACTGTTTCTGTAAAATTATATAAACTACTTTTATATAATTAATTGTTGTAATCTCGTAAAAATTATAACCCATTCGTTTTAATTCGGTTTTTAGTGACCCTTATATCCACATCTTCGTAATTAAAAGATTTTGATATAAGTAAAATATTTTCCAAAAATTTACAGTTATGAAGAGTAACTTGTTTTTATAAAATTACTTTTATAAAAACACTTTTTATCGTAAACTTGTAAATTCTATAACTCCTTCGTTAATAAATTCGGTTTTGCGATGTCTTCATTATATATTTGGATTCCTTGTAATAAGTACTTTCAAATAAAAATATCATATATTTTTCATCAGATCTGTAAAGATTCAGATTTTTATAAAATTACTTTTATAAATATACTTTTTATTATAAACTTGTAAACGTAATAACTTCTTCGTTATAATTCAGATTTTCGAGTTCTTTATATATTTAGAATCGTGACATAAGATGTACTTATATTAATAAACATCTCAAAGAGACTTATATGTGTTTTTCGTAGGCAATTTAATACTAGACTAACCCAACTGTTGAATTTAATTTTTACAAAGTTTGTATATTTTATAAACCTTTGTGATATGTTCATATATATTACCAAGCCCTTCTAAATTACTAATACCAACATGATTACGTACATATTTAGTCCACTATCATGTCCCATGATTGATTTTTCCAAAGTAGACATGTCCCTCAACGTGTTTTACCTTTTTATATATACACTGTATACTAAATAATTAACCATAACTTAACAAATAAATTATATATAAATTATTCATTGCCCTTGTAAATCTTAATCAAACATACTTTCTCATATTTTAATACATCATCTTCACCAAGGTAAATTTATAATTCAAATTTTAAAACAAGTGTGTAAGGTATTTTATAAACTTTTAAAAAAACCTAGGTGATTGATTAACTATATATACTATTATATAACTAACATAATATATTAAAGGACGTCATCGTAGGTTTATAAAAGACCTTAGGGTAGATCAAGAATGATGATAACAAGACTCTAAACCCTAAATTATCAGAAAACCATATGCTTCCAAATCAAGAAAACCCTAATTTTTTTTCCTTGTTTCTAACCTGGTAATTACTTTAACCAAGCTTCCAATACCTTTGTTAATGTCTTGATTGTTATATATCAACCATTGTATATGCTTGTAATACGTTAGAATCAAAATCATATAGAATGTATAAAGTGTGAATTTCAGCCGTGAAGTTTGTAGGTTTTGGATGAGAAATGATGTTTGATTTTTTACTTTATTTTTTAGTGTGAGTTTCTATCACTTAAGGGTTTCTAATTTATAGCATGGATAGGTAAGTAAAAACCACCTAAGTACAATCTATCAAATGTTTTGGTTATTCATTAGGTATGCGTTGTGTCTTCAAGGGTAGCCTCTAAGGCATGGATTATGAACTTTTATAATCTAGGTGTAAGTAAGAAAGTGTGGGAGTTTACGTAAAGTGAAGGCGCTGGGACTCTGTAAGAAAAGAGTGATCACATCGAAAGCATATGCAATTAGCTTGCCTTCTTTTCCTTGGATTCCAGTCGAACAAAAGGAAGGAGTGTGGGGGACAAGTATTTTGCTTTGAAATCCCTAATGGCTTAACCTTAAAGATGATACGTGTGGTTTAATGATAAATATTGTTTATGTGTTAGTGGAGATATAGGTGATTTAATCTGAATGTATGAATGTGTTTGTGTTTGTAACCGAATATGGGTGAATATGTGTGAGTATAATTTGTAATTTTTAGGTATTGGGCATTATGATGGGTATTTGTTGAAGTATATATGAGTTTTGTGATTACATGCTATGTCATTGGGTGCCCTAAAACACGAACCGGATACGTTTTACGTAAAGTACGAAAATAAATCATGAAATGTTATAAATTATACTTTTATAATGCTATAACATTTATTGAACGTAATTTTATTTTTGTCTGAGGCCCACGTTTACGATAATGCTCAATTTTTCGTTTACGCGATTTATAACTTAACGGAAAAAATTAAAAGTAACGCGGGTAAAGTCTAAAATAAAATAATTATAATAAATGAGTGTTTATCAAATGTCCTGAAAAACTAACGACTGTTACAACCCCCCCCCCCAATGTGCCATGAATTTATATATATTCTAGAGTCCTATAAAAGATTGATGAGTGCTATAGAGATCACAATTAACAACTGTTGTTTGCCTTTTAGTCAATCACTAGCGGTCGTGATAATTTGATAGTGATTATATTTTAAGGTTGGCGTCCTAGGCTTCAAATAATTAGGTTTTTGTCAACACAATGGGTATCATTAATTAATTTAAAAAGGGAAATAAAGGAAAATGTCAAAAATACCGAATGGACTTTATTGTTTTGTAGATGGTTGTACCAAACCAAAATATTAATGCTCTAACTATCCGTTCTATAATTGAGAAGGGGTAACTCAATGGATCCAATTTCCTTGACTAACACGTAAACTTAAGGATTACCCTTTACCCTCATATTGATAATGCCACTTCTTAGCACGTCAATGCTTATCAAGCATTGTTTGTTGAGTAGGAAAAAGTCACGCTGCTAATGTTAGCATGCATGACACCTAAGCTTCAAAAGGAGATGGACAATCATATAACATTTGATATGGTCAATGAGCTTAAAAACATGTTTTAAACTCAAGCAAGCCAAGAGTTGTATATCACTCAAAGGCAGTTAAATGCGTGTAAGATGGAGGTCGGTCAACTGGTTAGCTCTCAAGTTTTGAAGATAAATAGCTACATCAATAAGTTGGAACATCTTGGACATCACATACCACATGTACTTGTTGTTAACACCATTCTTGGTTCCTTTTCAAATTCGTTCGACAACTTTGTCATGAACTATAACATGCAGGATTGGATAATAAGTCTATTGGAGAACTGCATACGATGTTGAAAACTACTGAGAAGAATGTGCCTTCCAAGAGGGTCGTCCAAGTCTACATATGATCAGAGAAGGAGGTGTGAAAAAGAAATTCTGGGAAAAGGGGAAAGGAAGAAAGTTCCACCGCTATGAATAAATAAAACGTAGCAAATGATGCATCATGCTTCCATTATGGAAAGATAGAACACTAGAAGAGGAATTGTTCGTCTTACCTTGTTGATTTGAAGCGAGGCAAGCAGACAAGAATGTCTGCAAAACCAGGTTTGTTCATGGTTAAACTATTTGCTATCTCCCCTAATTCATAGTTATTTGATACAGGTTATGAAATTCACATTTGTAATGATGCGCATGGGATGAGAAGTAACAAGATACTATAAAAAGGTGTCGTGGTGCTACATATAGGAAATGGGAACCGAGTTGAAGTTGAAGCTATATGATTTTATTTTCTTAATGTACCTAGTGGCATGGAACTTTGTTTAGAACAATGTCATTACACACCTTCTATCACTAAAGGTGTTATTTCCGTCTCTCGTTTGAGAGATTCTAGTTTTGAACTTGCATTTAAGCATTATGGTATTTTTGTTTAAAAAAATAATATGTTTTATTTTATTGCGTTTCCCAAAAATGCCATTTTTGAGATAGATATGGATGGTGTGATCTCAATTGATAAATATGTGTTTCATGTTGCTAAGTGAACCAAATATTATTTGAACAAAACCTACTTGTGGTATTGTCGACTTAGTCACATAAATAAACAACACATCAAGAAACTTCAAAGTGAAGGTATTATTAAGTCAATTGGGTCTGATTCTTTTGACTTGTGCGAACAATGTATATGTGGGAAGGTGACAAAGAACCCTTTCTCTTGAATAGGGAATATGGATAAGGATCTGTTAGGACTCATACATTCAGATGTGTATGGCCCATTTAGAGTTCCTACATGATATGGTGATACTTGCTTCGCCACTTTCACTGATGCTTTTAGTCGTTATGTTTATGTTTATCTGATTAAACACAAACATGAAGTCTTCAAGACTTTTGTGACTTTTTAACGTGAAGTTGAGAATCCACTCGACAAGAAGATTAAAATCTTGCGATCTGATCGTAGAGGTGAATATCTAAGTCAAAAATTTCTTTATCACCTGGCTAAGCATGAAATTGTTTCACAACGCACGCCGCCTTATACACCTCAACATAATGGAGCATCTGAAAGGAGAAATCAAACTTTATTAGATATGGTTCAATCGATGATGAAATTAGTGACCTGTCGTTGTCCTTATAGGGATATAGGGATGGCAACGAGGCGGGTTTGGGGTGGGGCGACCATCCCCATCCCCAAACCCGCTTACTAAAGTTCTCCCTAAACCCGCCTCGATCCCCGTCAGGGATTTAATCGGGGTGCCCCGTTGGGGCGTGATGATCCCCCAAACCCTCCTCGTACTAATCGAGGATCTTATCAGGGTGTCCTCTTTGTGTGCAATTCTCGACCAAAGCTGCACCATTTCACATTTGTTATTATTTTTAGACTGCTAGCAATAACTTAAAGAATTAAAAACTTATTAATAATCAATTACAAACAAGGTTTATTAAGCTTTCACGATAATACCATACATGTATAATGATAAATTACACTATAAAAAGTTACAACTTAAAAATGACATTAAACAAGTTTTTATAATAACAATTTTGCAATATTACAAAGATAAAAAAAATTAACAATATTAAAGAAGTACTTTTTTATTACGTAAATAGTAACAAAATACTATATAAATATACATATATTTTTATATGTGTATATATTAATCAGGCGAGGTGGGGCGGGGAAGTTATTCCTCACTTTCGCCCCAAACCCGATTGTAGAATATTAGTAATCTCTAACAACAAGAACTAGAGAGAGAAAGTAGGAAGGAAGGAAGTATTTTAGAGAGAGAAAAACAAGAACATGAAATGCATTACTATGTGAAATACAACCAACCA